>JXCR01013755.1:295466-316449 GCA_002079205.1 Phalaenopsis hybrid cultivar | reverse complement strand
CTTGTCCAATAGATGTTAAAGAAGTGACCACAAAAAATGGAGAGGCAGTTGGATCACTTTTGTTAATGTTTTCTATTTTCCGTTTTTATTTTGCCTTTTGTCTTAATTTGAAAATTAGACATGCTTGCTATACTGAAATTACAAATCATCATTGTATACTAAAACTTTTGCATATTGATGTGTACTAAAGCTAGCTTAATTTCCTTTTTATTTTACACTTGCTTTTGGATGAAACTGCACTTTAAAGAAAAATATTCTTGTGTTTTTTTTGCAGATATAACATGTAGAACACATGGAGCGAAACAAAACTGAAATGGAGCAAGAGTTCAATAGTCTCGCGCCTAAGCGCCATACTCTAGGTGCCAAGGAGCTCCATCCAAGCGCCTAGGAGCTAGAATCTCGGGCACCAAACCGAGAGTTTGGTGCCTAGGCGCCAACTTCTGGGCACCAAGGCGCTCCACTCCAGCGCCTTAGCGCCAGTTCTATGCGCCTAGCCACCCGAACGACCTGAAGCTGTTTTTGCAATTCATTTCACACGAATCTGCGAGTTATATGGGGGTGTTGTGCATTTCAAAAGAGCAAACCCGATTGACGGTGAAGTCGGAGAGAAGCCAAGGAGTTCTAGGGAAATCTAGAGTTTGCAAATTTCCACTTTTCGTAAGAGATTGANTTTTGCATATTGATGTGTACTAAAGCTAGCTTAATTTCCTTTTTATTTTACACTTGCTTTTGGATGAAACTGTACTTTAAAGAAAAATATTCTTGTGTTTTTCTTGCAGATATAACAGGTAAAACACATGAAGCGAAACATAACTGAAATGGAGCAAGAGTTCAATAGTCTCGCGCCTTAGCGCCATACTCTAGGCGCCAAGGAGCTCCATCCAAGCGCCTAGGAGCTAGAATCTAGGGCACCAAACCGAGAGTTTGGTGCCTAGGCGCCAACTTCTGGGCACCAAGGCGCTCCACTCCAGCGTCTTAGTGCCAGTTCTATGCGCCTAGCCACCCGAACGACCTGAAGCTGTTTTTGCAATTCATTTCACACGAATCTGGGAGTTATATGGGGGTGTTATGCATTTCGAAAGAGCAAACCCGATTGACGGTGAAGTCGAAGAGAAGTGGAGAGAAGCCAAGCAGTTCTAGGGAAATCTAGGGCTTGTAAATTTCCACTTTTCGTAAGAGATTGGTGAGTGATTTTGAGAAAAATCTATAAGATGACCATTTCAGCATTGCAGGGAGGACGTAGATCCACAGTTGGAGGAACTTTTCATCTCTGTTCAAAGGAGAAAGACTAAGTATCGTGTTTTCATTTGTCTTGGATTTGTTGTAAACACATATTTAGTGGATTTGCTCAGTAAAATAATGATTTCTACTNTATAAGATGACCATTTCAGCATTGCAGGGAGGACGTAGATCCACAGTTGGAGGAACTTTTCATCTCTGTTCAGAGGAGAAAGACTAAGTATTGTGTTTTCATGTCTTGGATTTGTTGTAAACACATATTTAGTGGATTTGCTCAGTAAAATAATGATTTCTACGNTATAACCTCTTAAAATTATTGTTGGTACTAAGATTTTTAATATTATAAATGCTTATGCTCCTCAAGTAGGTTTAGTTATAGGTTATAAAGAAAAATTTTGGAATGACTTGGAAGGCTTAATACAAATGATTTCTCGAAGAAAGAATTTTTATTGGAAGAGTTTAAATGAACATGTCGGTAGAATGTTAGAAGATTTTGAAAATATTCTTGGTGGCTAGGGTTTTAGAGTGATTAATGAAGAACGTAGAGTCACATTAAATTTTGCTTTAACAAATAATTTTGTTGTAGCTAATATTTTATTCAAGAAAACAGATGAACATAATATTACTTATAAAAATGGATCTAATAAAAAAATAAATTGATTATTTTCTTATGAGAAAAAGAGATCACCGAGAATGTAAAAATTATTTGGTAATTCAAAGTGAAAATTTAAGTACTCAACATCGTATTAGTTCTAAATTTTAAGATAAAAAATTATAAAATAAAAAAAAAATCATATAAATAGATGGGAACACCTAAAAAACATAAATAAAATTATTTTTATGAGTAAACTTCAAGTTTCAAGATTTGGGATGTTTATGAAGAAATAAATTCCATGCGGAATAAAGTAACAAACACTATTAAACAAGTGACAATAGATATATTTAAAAATTAAAAGAAAAAATTTCTATAAATAAAAATAACTGATGGTGAAATAATAATGTGCAAGAAAAGATAAAATATAAGAAGTTATGCTATAAAAATTGATTTAAATGTAAAAGCTTAGAGAACCAAAAAAATATAAAATGGCTCGTAGAGAGTCTAAGAGAACAATTTGTGACGCAAAAAATTTTGCTTTTAGTGATCTTTATAATAGATTAGATACTAAAGAAAATTAAAAATATATGTATAAACTAACAAAAAAAAAAGAAAAGTAAATATTGAACTCAAATAAAGTATATTAAAGATGAAAAATAAATAATTTTTTTTAGAAAAATATATTCAACATAGGTAGGTGAATTATTTTGATAAACTTCTTAATGAAGTTCTTGAAAATACGATCGATCTTAATATCATTAATAATAATAAAATATTTCATTTTTACCGTCAAATTAGTAATAAAAGTTGGAGAGGTTTTAAAGAAAACCAAGATGGAAAGTCTGTAGGACCTGATGGTATCAAATTGAAGTGTGGAAATATTTAGGAGAATTAAGAATTTCTTGGCTTACTAAATACTTTAATATTATTTTAAAAACTAAAAATATGTTTGAGTAGTGAAGGAAGAGTAGAGTCCACATTTTTAAGAATAAGTGAGTGTGCAAATTCTAGATGAATTAAATTGATGTGTCATACTTTAAAATTATGTGATAGTGTAATTAAACATAGGTTAAGGTGTATTATAAAGATTTCTCATAATTAGTTTGGATTTATGTCGGGCAGGTCTACCATGGAAGCTATACATTTATTAAGAGTTTTGATGGAGAACAACAAAGAGAGTAAGGAGGATCTACATATGATTTTTATTGATTTAGGAAAAAGATACGATAAGGTTCCAAGAGATATCCTTTGGAGAATTCTAGAGAAGAAAAGCGTTGGTATGACTTATATTCAAGCCATTAAAGACATATATACTAGAGTTGTTAATTATGTTTGAATAGTAGGAGGATTGACCAAATATTTTTTCTATTTCAGTTGGATTTCATCAGGGATTGGCTTTAAGACCATATCTTTTCACTTTAGTTATGGATGCTCTTACTGGACATTTACAGGAGGATGTACCTTGGTGTATGTTTTTCGCTAATAATATTCTTCTTGTTGATAAGACTAAAGAAAAATCTCAGGAAAAACTTGAATTATAGTGGTCTACATTGGATTTTAAAGGCCTTCGTTTGAGTAGAACTGAAACTAAATACATGAAATATAGTTTTACTAGTAGTAGCTCTAGTGACAGAGTTGTATCTATAAGTGATCAAATTATTAAAAGATGTGAACGCTTTAGATATCTTGGGTCTATTGTTCAAAATGATGGTGATATAAATGGGATTGTTATTAGTAGAATTCAAGTTGGTTGGTTGAAGTTGAGGAATACTTTAGCATACTTTGGCCGTATTGTGTGATAGAAAAGTACCACTTAGACTGAAAGGAAAATTTTATAAGATAATTGTAAGACCTGCAATGCTCTATGGCGCTGAATGTTGGTCTTTAAAAGACAAGCATAAAGCTAAGTGTTGTCGAGATGAGAATGCTTAGGGTAGACGAGTGGCTTTACACTTAGAGAAAAAATTCGAAATGGTTATATCCATGATAGGGCTGGTGTAGCTCCCGTGGTGGAAAAAATTAGAGAGAGTCATCTTAGATGGTTTGGTCACATTAAATGTCAATTATCTGATGATCCANCCGACTACAGCGCATTCAATAAAAAATAAAAAACTATTTGTTTTATCTTACAAACAGAAAGCAACGTGAAAATAACAAGAAGGAAACTACAAAATGTTAGAACTGAAAATTACTGGAAAAAAAAAGTTTCTTATTCGGAGGATGACAATTCCAAGTCTAGTTATTATTTGGACTAAGGATCTGAGCATGTTAATACAGGTAGTTAAGCATTTAAAACTTTTTCTTTGCACCAAACTACATATTAAGGGTCAGTTTAGGGGCAGCTGTAGCTTATCCAGCTTATTCTGCTTATCCTGAAAAGCTGCTAATAAGCGGCTGATCCGGATAAGCTGTCTGACTGTTTGGTTTGTGTGTTTGAAAAATAGCTGATTCTAGATAAATGAGCATTATGCCCCTGTTTTGAATAAATAATTTAAACAAACCAGGATATCTTATAAGATAAAAAGGCATTACATAACTTGAAATAAGTGACTATTTCTAAATAGAATATGCATAAATATATTTATACATAAACATATAAACTCGCATATCCATATTTATGTTGAGATTGTACGCAATGATTGATGATGCATTTAATAGAGATAAATTATATTTTTATATTTTTATTCCCATATATGTTGCATTAATCTGACAAAACGTGCTCAAAGTCCTTCAAAGAGATGGTTGGGTTTGGGTCACACAAAGGAGAGAAAAATTCAACATGTACCTAAACTATGGTTTGTACACAGAAAAATCAAAGGAACCGAGCAGCACCTCTTCTATGTTCGCACATCGACCTTTCTTCTCTCTTGCGATTGCGATTCTCGAACGTCTCTGAAACTCCACATTTCTCCTTTGCTCTGTACGTTGAAACAAGAACTGCAATAAACCGAGCCTCATCTCCTCACCAATCGCGCTATATCTTGACATGACAAAGTTGTGATTAAGCTCAGGCATGAAATTCCTTGTGTTGCTCCGGCTGTTCTCCGAGCGACGTCCGAGAGGAGGAGAGGAGATGGCGAGGGGCTGGGATCCGTCCGGGAGGAAGGCAAACGAGAGAGTCGAGTGTTAGACCAGAGAGACGGGGTCCGAGAGGAAGGCAAACGAGAGAGTGACGAGGGCCTTTATCGTAAATTGCTCGAATGAAACATGGATCGCGGCCCGAGGTCCTACCCGCAATCCGCGTTTAAGAGAAAAAAATGAACGGAGTTTTAAAAACGCCTCCAAAACGCTCTATTCAAACAGCCCGGTGACATTTTAAAAATGCCACCGCTATGAATTAGGTCCCCCAAACGCACCCTAAATGCTGATATAAATACATCAAATTCATCAGGTAAAATCATTACTTAAATCTACCAATAATGGATCATAGAAATCTAACATGCCACTTACAGTGTGGTGAGGTTGGAAAGTTTCATGAAAATATCATCCAAATTCCCCTGTAGTTGATTGTGATTAAGGCCTCTATGAAAGACAATTACCAAAAACACAGCTGGGTTAAATTTGGCAGAAAAGGATGAAAAAATAAAGCATCTAGAACTAACGTAGACTGCTTACAAATACTTAAGAGAAACCATGAGGGAAATAGAATAGGGGATCCCTCCATTAAATGCATTACCAGAAAGGCTTCTGCAAGTTTTTCCAGCAAAATATTCATTGGCTTATTAATTAAGTTCAGAAGGGCAAAAGCCTGAAGAAAACAACAGCAGCAATTTAACTTACAGTCGTTGCAGATTGGGAGGTAGATTATATGGTATCAGACCTCCACCCCCAAGATTATTATTGCTTAAATCACTTTATAAAAGTCAGCATCACAAATGATCAGTAAAAGCAACAATTAATGACGATTAAACTAGCAAGTTCTGTTACAGAAGAAGAGTGAAAAAATACATACAGCTCAATCAATGAGATCATGGTGTTCAAAGAGAAACCCAATGCTCCAGAAAGTTGCATGCCTGGTAGTTTTCTAACATGATGAAGAGGATAACCCGTATAAGGAATATCAAAATTGCATCAAAAACAATTTTTATCATGTTATCTTATAGTCCTCACATTTCTGTAACTGCTGCACCAGAGCATGTAATCCCTTTCCAGAACTGGCCACAGGGATCCCCACCATTTGCTGTCCAACCCGTAAGTTGAGGAGCCGAATTCATACTAACATACAAGACATTTAGAGCCGATACTGCCAGTGGAAAGACCATGCAATTAGTGTATGGCTCGCTTTAGGGAAGAACAAAATCTAGACTTCAAACTAGTCAATATCTAATATTACCGGTGCATAACATTGCAACAATGTTTCTTTTTTTCGTTCTGCCAGCGGACAAAATTATAATTTTTGCCAATTTAGCTAAAAATATAGCATGTTCCATCTACTCAAAATGCCCTTCCATTTTACTTGTAAGCTAAGCAAACAGAAAAGAAAAAAAAAACAAATTTTGAGGAATCTCTCCTCTCATTTGAATAAAATTGTTACAAGCTTGTTTTCCGGTCTTTCTTTTTGGGAAAAATCCGACCCAAAATAGAAAAAAAAATATCCTTTTTTCAACAAAAATCAAACCCTAATGGTGTAAAGTCAAACGTGCATTCAAGACCACGACAGTTAACTTTTCCAAACCAAAATCCACAACAGTTCCCTGAAGCAAAGAGCAAACCAGTTCTTAGTAACTTGAAGAACAAAACCAAACAGATAAGTGAATCATAAAACCAATAAAAAATAATCAATACCACGTTCCTGCTACCAGATTGCAAACTTCTCCAACAAGACCAATAAATCAGAAAAGAAAAAGAAAGAACATGATCGAAGTAGCTAGCAAAGCTCTTGATATCTCACCATCCGCCGGGTCGGTGAAGCCATTAGCCCAGGCCAAAGTCCAAGACCAAATGCAGACCAGCAGAACCCAAAACTGCATCATCTCGCTCTCCTCGATTCTTCCTCTTCTCCTATTTATCCCTACCACAAAGCTGCCTCGCTTGAAACTTGATGCTCCTTTCATTTCCTATAAAGTAGAAAACAAGAACAAAAAATGCTTCTTTTATTCGCATTTTTACACGCCGACACCGTGCACATAGCACAAGCTGCACTGGGTAACGTGAATATACTGAATAATTTAAGCCACGACGATCCTTTTTCAGGTTTTTATCTGCAAGAATAATATAAAGGCGTTGGCCGTGACCTGTCAGGGGAGGGACCGGGAAAGACGGGGATGAGCGGGTGTGGTGGAATGGAGTGAAGTAGCGGGAACAACCTTACTGTCCGTGACTCCTCTGGCCTATCGTGGACCGTTGGACGCTGGTTTCCTTGACCGCTAGGGTTAATTGGTAAACGGGCTGTGTCAGGGTAAATTTTCTTTTAGATTTTAAACACAAGAGGAATTTAGGTCCTCTTTGGGACTCATTTTTGTGACATTTTTTTTTGTTTGGGCGGGTCTATCTCACTCTCCTATCCTCGTATATACCCATCGCTACGCTCTTCCCTTATCACTTGTGTCGTTAGGGCTGAAACATGATTCAGCTCCCCCCACCCGTTGTCGATGTTATCTATTTGCTGCCTACCTCCGGTGAAGTTTTTTCTTTTATGGATTTTGTTATGCGATTTATTTGTTGGCTACCACTGTGTTTCTCTTTGCTTCTTATGTGAAAATTTTTTTTTGTGTCTTGTTCTGCATATGCATTCGTTCATATTTGATGGTTGATTAAAGGTTTGTTTGGAACAGCTTATGTGTTTCAGGATAAGCAGTTTATTCTGAAACTCGGCCAGCGGGTCGACCGCAGTGGTCGACTCGCGACCTGCGTTTAGTGTAAAAAACCCTAACTCGGCTGACAGCGTTTTCAAAAAAAGCGGAAACCAAATGGTTAAACGATGTTTTCAAAAACTCTGCCACACTTATAAGC
The DNA here is from genome assembly GCA_002079205.1 of Phalaenopsis hybrid cultivar. Classification (NCBI taxonomy): domain Eukaryota; kingdom Viridiplantae; phylum Streptophyta; class Magnoliopsida; order Asparagales; family Orchidaceae; genus Phalaenopsis; species Phalaenopsis hybrid cultivar. The sequence continues at coordinate 308,663 of JXCR01013755.1, read as the reverse complement.
TGCCCCAAACCGGCCCTAACTTGCTCTTCCACATGCATGTGTACATGAACATTGGGGGGGATTTCTAAGCACCTATTCATTTTTTTGTCTTGTATTGTATATGTTTTGTTGTAAAGTTGAAGTTTGTTAGTTGTATAAATTAGCAGNGGGGGGATTTCTGAGCACCTATTCATTTTTTCGTCTTGTATTGCATATGCTTTGTTGTAAAGTTGAAGTTTGTAAGTTGTATAAGTTAGCAGCATGTATATTAATTCTGATCAAACAATAAAAACTATGTAATGAAAATTATATGAGCATTGCACATCTGTTTCTTTAAGAATTCTTTATGAACTTGTTCTACATATGATTTCAATGATGTTAGTTTGTCGGTTTGCTTGCATAATTGAGATGTCAACCATGATGAATTCTCTATAGTTATAACATAGGGATATGGATAGTACTCGGGAGGAGCTGGTGGAGGTACATGCTAACCTTACCCGGAGTACTAAGAGCTTGAAGGTTTGAGAGCGAGCACATGTGCACTTGACAAGAAGAAAAAATATTGAAGGTTGAGAAGGAAGTCGATTTCCTTGGATCTAGTGCAAAGGCTGTTAAGGACCTTAAGAACTCAATTGAGTTAATGAGTGTCATTCAGGATTATGCTTAGAAGACTCGCGACTGCATATATGATATTGAGGTGAAGGAGCTACAAAAAGAGTGTATCAAGGAGTAATCCATCTGGAGCTTTAAGAAGAGAACTCGAGCAGTGCACTATTAGATCGGGCTTGACACAGGGGGACATAATCCCTGCTAGTTCTTTGAAGATCTCCCTTGTACTCAGAAGGTGAGTGGGGAGTGACTTTCAAGGGTGTATCCTTGACCACGAGGAGGATGTTGTAGTTGACTAGTAGTTTGTGTTTTTCTAATTATTTCTTCTTGTAGGTTTTCATTTGCTTAATATAATTTGTATATATTGTGATAATGTATTTGCTTGTATAATTTGAACTTGAGGCTTTTGCACTTTTTGATTGTTCATTTTATTTGTATATCTCTGGGGCTTGTAAATTTCTACACTTTCTAATAATAAATTTGTTTCACGTTACATGCTCGATGTATCTTTTTATTTTTTATTTTGCAATATAATTACAAATTGTTAAGCATGTTAAGAGTTGCCAAAATTTTTTAAGTTAAAAAATATCAACCTCTCTTGGGTTGAGTTTTCAGAGATGAATAAAAAATCATAAATTAGGGATGCACAACTTATCCTAAGTTGTTAGTTGGAACACGTGCTCAACAACATTAACTTGTGATGGAAGAGTATAATGAAATTTATAAGGAATTTTCAACATACTTAGGTTGTTAGTTGAAGCTTCCACTTGATGATTGTAAGCTATTATGACGGAGGTCGAATTGAGTCTCCTTGGGACTGATTAAACCCATAATAAGCTGCTAAAAAATATTATGAAGTTTTCGAGTTTGAGGCGTATATCAAGATGAATCATACTTTTTCTCTTGGAAATATGACTATGACCACAGTCAAGAACGTTGTAACTTTTAGCTGTTGTTTTCGATTTATTGCCCTCAATGGAGGTGTTTTTCACTTTATGTACAGTGACACTAATTTTTTTGGAGAATGCAATCATAATTACATTCAAACAAAATAATACGTATAACACATAAAACACAATCTCTTTACTTAAAACTATATCGAGTACATCAAAATTTGAAGAAACATCAATGCCAACACATTAACATAGTGATGACTAAACACAAATAATTAAAACAATGAAATTCAATGCCAACACATTAGTACATAATGATGACTAAACACAAATAATTAAAACAATGAAATTCAAAGTAGAATGGTTGTGTTAATTACATGTATTCTCTGTGAAGATACTTCTTATTCCATGTTTGTGGAAGTGTCTTCCCATCTAGATCTTTCAACATGAAAGTTCCCTACTTGAACATGGCAATGACCACGTATGACCCCTCCAAGAGGCACAAAAGATTATTGCACTGAGGACCTTTCACGAGGACCTTGAGATTCAAAGGACCAAGTACCCAATGGAAATATATCAAGGTCTTACTCTTCTATTGAAATAATGAGCACCCTATGGTTGTATGAAGTGGTTTTAAGAAGGGCTACTTCGCCGATTCTTGGAAAAAGATCCAAATTCGGTCAGAATTTCTTGTCATCTACATCAAAATTAAAATTATAAACCTGGAGACCGGAGATTTCAATTTAACCTGGGATAATTGCTATTGTGCCAACACACTGGTTGAACTATTTTTTCCAAGTTAGAGTATGTGATATGGAGCAATAAGCCTAAAGAAAACCAGGAAGCTCTTCAACACATTGCACTTAACTTTTTCAAGATGAGCTTTTAGTCCCTTGAGAATGGTATAGTTGGTGAGTTCAGTTTGCCCATTCTTCTGAGGATAGGCTACAACTATGTGTAATAATTGGAATGGGGGCCCTTGCAGAAAGATTTAAAAACCTTCATAGTGAATAGAGTCATATTGTTAGTAATGTCTTTAGCAGGATTACCAAAATGAAAAATGATGTTCTTCCACACAAATTATTTCATATTTGCCTCTGTTATCTTAGCTACAAGCTTAGCCTCTACTCACTTGGTGACTATAAGAAAAAGTCCCGTAATGTAATCCCCCACTGAATAAATGACCAGTGGCTTTATAGAGATGTGAGTTCATCAATGGCATGTGAGTGAGGCTAGAATAAAACTAGTAACTTCACACTTGGTGAAATTCAATATATCTTGATTCATAGTAGGCCAATAATATCCTTACCTCATTATCTTGAGAGTGAGGGATATCTCTTTCATGTGTTCATTGCATATTTCAGAGCTTTCTTCTGACAACAAGTTGTCAGCATCAATTATAAAAAGACACTTGAGGTATGCTCTCGTGAAGTTCATCATTAATGATGATGAAATTTATTGTTTGTCTCCATACTTGAAGGGCTTCATTCATGTCTTTAAGAAGTGTTTTGTTTTGAAGGAATTGGATGATAGGATCCATCCATGAAGGTTCATTCATTACCTTAATAGATAATATCTCTTAAGGGCTTCAAATATTAAAAAAAAAGATATATTCTCAATACATCTCATTTTGTATGAATCACCAATTATTGAGGTGGCTAAGTTAAAGAGGGCATCAACTTGAGAAATTTACTCCTAAAGTATATGAATTATCTAATATTTTGATAACTTTACCAGGACAAGATGTTGTTCCAGTTGAAGATTATGAACATCAAAATTTCCATCCACCAAAGAGGTTATTATCCGGGAAACAATATATATGATCATATCATGAATCTCACAATCGATAGTGAGCCTTAATCCAAAGATGAGGAATTGGACTCAGCGACATTATTTGTTGTAAGAAATTTCAATTGAAACCCATACTACAAAATATCTTGTCTGGGAGAAATCAAAAGAACACCAATACTAGTTCCAGAATTCGGTGTCAAAAAAGAAAATTAGAGAGGAACAAGACTGGCGATAAGGGTATGAATTGTATATTCTACTAAAAACTCAGCAAGCACATGTGATTTGATATTAGGCCTTAATAAAATTGCATATCAAACTCTCATAATTTCATGGATCACTTCATTAGACTCCCTGATGCTTCCAGTTTATGTAAGATAGCCCTTAAAGAGAGGCCCATGTAGACACTGATAGTATAAGCTTAAACATATGGACATAATTTTTGTACAATAATATTAGTGTCAGGACATTTTTTATCAGTTGGTGCATAGTGATGTTCCATTTCAAAAAGGATTTTACTAATGTAGAAACCCAGGCGTTGAACCTTTTGCTCCTTTCTGATCAAGATCGAATTTATCGCGTGTTAAGACATCATAACATATAGATATGATGTCTTGCCTTTTATTATTTTAATATCAGAGGATGTAAATCCATGTAGGCTTTGAGCTTATCAAAGGTAACTTGAGATTATTCTGTGCACTAAAATCCTATATTTCGAATGCCTATCAATATCTTGAAGAAAAGGAGATATTTTCTCCTGATGGTGTAAAAAAGTGCGATAGAGTGGTTATGCTTACATTTAAATTTTTACGTCTCTTTTATTCTTATGGGAGGCATCATCTCATTGAGTAGCCTTGATTTTATGGTGACTGATGATGAATTTGAAGAGCTTGCCTGACGTGACTACAAAGGCATACTTTACAGGATTGAAACATATGTTATATTCCCAAAGAAGATAAAAATATTTTTCTAAGTCGGAAATATGTTGAGAGGTTTCCAAGCTTTTGCATATCATGTCATCAATATATGCATCTATAAAATGTTCGATGAGAACATTGAATACCTTGATCATTAAATTTTGATAAGTCACGCAAGCATTCTTCAGTTTGAATGACATAACTCTGTAACAACGCCTCATCATGGGATTCATATTTATCTAGTTTTAACTATAATAAATATCCATAAAACTAAGCATTTGATTTCTAGAGATAACTTCTATCAACTGATCTATTCTAGGCAGATAAAACTCTTCATACCAACATTTGCGAGCCACATGAGATGACATGTCTCCCGTATAAAATTTGCTTGGAGAAGCTTTTCAACCTCTTGTTCGATCACTTGTTGACATTATGATATAACATTTTCCTTCTTTTGGATTATCGACTTATATGTGGGGTTGATCTTTAAAGAGTGTACAATTACTTCAAAATTAACCCCGAACATATCTATCAAACTTAAGGCAAACACTTCTTGAATTTTACAAGGTACAGCATGTACTCCAATTTTTGCCCACTAGAAAGCAAAGATTCAAGCTAAACTATCTTTTAATGGGTTGTTTCATTTATAAGAAAATACATATCAAATTTTCAACTTGTGAAGCTCACTAGAATATTTTCCCATCTTAGAGATCAAAGCTCTTAATATGGAGACTTTGATAGACACAGTTAAGCTTGTCTGAAGCAACACAATCGTGCTACTTTCTAAGCCTCCGGTAAAATGCAAACTGTGGATGGTGTTGGGTAATTAATTTTAATATATGACATTAAATTGAAAACCATAAAGATTGATTGAAAATTTCTTTCAAAGATGATATTATATGTCGATTCCAACTAGAGTACAAGAAATAAGTTCATATGAGTCGTATCACAGGGGAACACTCCCAGTGTAACAACGAGAGTTATTATCCCTTCGACATTCATGAGTTGATTATTAAAGCTACAAAAAAATCTAACTAAAGGTACAACTTTTTCCCCGGTTAACACCGCACCTAAGAAAGTTGAGTAGAACAAGACATCGGCTGAACTCCCTCCGTTGACCAGGATTCTCTTAATCTTATAACAAGGGCGACCAATCTCATTACTTATAACAAGAAGATCTTGGTGAGAGGCTTGGATCTCTTAAAGACCAGGTTAATCAAATTTGATGGAGTGGCTAACATGAGATTTCTTTGACAAAAGCTCATCACGGGCAGTAATTAGAGCTTGCTTGACAAACAACGGTCCTTCAACGATATTTGCAATTTTGCCAATGGTCTGACACCTCTCACATTATTACTTCTAGTCTTCTTGCACCCTAACAAGGGCATTATTAGTTTGCATGATCTTAATTTGAATAAATTAGCCCTAGTGCACTTGCTAGATTTGTGTTTGATCTCATCCTTGGCTTGAAAATATACTTTAGTATTGTGACCATGACTTTGATAGAAGTGATAATACTCTTCTTGATTCCCTACATTCGACTTCAACAGAGGTAGACACTCAAGAGTTTCATTATCCTGAATTGCTATCAAGATATTGACATATGAAGTGTTAAGCGTCGTATACTCCTTATCGGCTTTACGTTGCTGTGGTTTAAGGGGCAAATTAGTATTTCCTAATGGTTTAAACATCTTTCATTGACATGACTGAGTAGTGTCTGCAGATTTTTTTTGTTTTTTCGTAATTATGGCTCAAATTTCGTATAGAGTACAGAGAAACCTACCAAATGACTACCATATACCACCCGGTTTTTGTGTTTATATATCTGACGTGTCATCAACAATTTTTTATCATCAAACAAAAATCTGAAACCATTTTAAGTAAGAAACATTGAGAATCAAAATTCATAATCAGCCAAACCCCAATTTTAACAAGTTTATAGTCAAAATGAGCATCTTGATAAAAAGAAACTAATGACATTGATAGTAATCTAATTAAAATCAAGATAAGCCCAGATCAAACACTTGAAGTGTTATATTGAAAGTTTTGGCGCATCAATAGGAAGACCAAATAATCTGAAAATTTGACAAGTTGGAATTCAAATCGAGCATCTCGGCGAGAGAAATCCAATGGGTCCAAGATCATTCAATTCTGATGTTATTAAAACACTTTTATATTGAAAAAACTACATGCAATCAAGAGAATTAATGTGAATTGTCCTATCAAGTGTTTAAAATGATTGGTCAAATTTATCAAGATGACCATAAAAACCTATGAATAGGCCCCCATTCTTCACTTGAAAGGGGAGGAGAAAAAGAGAAGAGTGAGCTGATATCTAAAGCTTAACTCATAAAGTCTTAGTAGTTGTCCTTCATCACTTGATATTGTAGCCGACCACCNAGTCCTATGGCTAGACCTAGGCTACTAAAGAAGTTTTCTAGACCTCAACCAAAAGTGAGGTCAACAGCCATGTAGGCTTTGAGCTTATCAAAGGTAACTTGAGATTATTCTGTCCACTAAAATCCTATATTTCGAATGCCTATCAATATCTTGAAGAAAAGGAGATATTTTCTCTTGATCTTGTCAAAAAGTGCGATAGAGTGGTTATCCTTATATTTAATTTTTTACGTCTTTTTTATTCTTATGGGAGGCATCATCTCATTAAGGGCCCTGATCTTTTTAGGGGTAGCCTTGATTTTATGGTGACTGATGATGAATCTGAGGAGCTTGCCTGATGTGACTACAAAGGCATACTTGGCAGGGTTGAAACATATGTTATATTCCCAAAGAAGATAAAATTTTTTTTCTAAGTCAGAAATATGTTGAGAGGTTTCCAAGCTTTTGCATATCATGCCATCAATATATACATCTATAAATTGTTTGATGAGATCTTTGAATACCTTGATCATTAAATTTTGATAAGTCACGTAAGCATTCTTCAGTTTGAATGACATAACTCTGTAACAATGCCTCATCATGGGATTCGTATTTATCTAGTTGTAACCATAATAAATATCCATAAAACTAAGCATTTGATGTCTAGAGATAACTTCTATCAACTGATCTATTCTAGGTAGATAAAAATCATCATACCAACATTTGTGAGCCACATGAGATGATATGTCTCCCGTATAAAATTTGCTTGGAGAAGCTTTTCAACCTCTTGTTCAATCACTTGTTGACATTATGATATTACATTTTCCTTCTTTTGGATTATCGACTTATATGTGGGGTTGATCTTTAAAGAGTGTACAATTACTTCAAAATCAACCCCGAACATATCTATCAAACTTAAGGCAAACACTTCTTGAATTTTACAAAGTACATCATGTGCTCCAATTTTTGCCCACTAGAAAGCAAATATTCAAGCTAAACTATCTTTAATGGTTGTTTCATTGATAAGAAAATACATATCGAATCTTCAACTAGTGAAGCTCACTAGAATATATTCCCATCTTAGAGATCAAAGCTCTTAATATGGAGTCTTTGATAGACACAATTAAGCTTTTCTAAAGCAGCACAATCGTGCTACTTTCTAAGCCTCCGATAAAATTCAAACTGTGGATGGTGTTGGGTACTTAATTTTAAGATGTGATATTGAATTGAAAACCATAAAGATTGATTGAAAATTTCTTTCGAAGATGATATTATATGTCGATTCCAACTTAGAGTACAAGAAATAAGATCATATGAGTCGTATCACAGGGGAACACTCCCAGTGTAACAGCAAGAGTTATTGTCCCTTCGACATTTATGAGTTGATTATTAATGCTACAGAAATATCTAACTAAAGGCTACAACTTTTCCCTGGTTAACACAACACCTAAGAAAGTTGAGTAGAACAAGACATCGGTTGAACTCCCTCCATTGACTAGGACTCTCTTAATCTTATAACAAGGGCGACCAATCCCATTACTTATAACAAGAGGATCTTGGTGAGGGACTTGGATCCCTTAAAGATCAGGTTAATCAAATTTGATGGAGTGGCTAACATGAAATTTCTTTGATCAAGGCTCATCACAGACATCAATTAGAACTAGCTTGACAAACAGCGGTCCTTCAATGATATTTGCAATTTTGCCAATGGTCTGACGCTTCTCACATTGTTACTTCTAGTATTCTTGCACCCTAACAAGGGCATTATTAGTTTGCATGATCTTAATTTGAATGAATTAGCCCTAGTGCCCTTGCTAGATTTGTGTTTGATCTCATCCTTGAATTGAAAATATACTTTAGTATTGTGACCATGACTTTGATAGAAGTGATAATACTGTTCTTGATTCCCTACATTCAGCTTCAACACATGTAGACACTCAAGAGTTTCATCATCCTTAATTGCTATCAAGATATTGACATATGAAGTGTTAAGCGTTGTATACTCCTAATCAGTTTTACATTTCTGTGGTTTAAGGGGCAAATTAGTATTTCTTAATGGTTTAAACTTTTTTCGTTGAGGTGACTGAGTAGTGTCTGTAGAATTTTTTTTGTTCTTTCATAATTATGGCTCAAATTTCATATAGATTACAGAGACACCTACCAAATGACTACCATATACCACCCAATTTTTAGTTTTTATATATCTGACGTGTCATCAACAATTTTTTATCATCAAACAAAAATCTCAAACCATTTTAAGTAAGAAACATTGAGAATCAAAATTCATAATCAGCCAAGCCCGAATTTTAACAAGTTTATAATCAAAATGAGCATCTCGATAAGAAGAAACAAATGACATTGATAGTAATCTAATTAAAATCAAGATAAGCCCAGATCAAACACTTGAAATGTTATATTGAAAGTTTTGACGCATCAATTGGAAGACCAAATAATCTCAAAATTTGACAAGCTGGTATTCAAATTGAGCATCTCGGCGAGAGAAATCCAATGGGTCCAAGATCATTCAATTCTGATGTTATTAAAACACTTTTATATTGAAAAAACTACATGCAATCAAGGGAATTAATGTGAATTATCCCATCGAGTGTTTAAACAGATTGGTCAAATTTATCAAAATGACCATAAAAACCTATGAATAGGCCCCCATTCTTCACTTGAAAGGGGAAGAGAAAAAAGAGAAGAGTGAGTTGATATCTAAAGCTTAACTCATAAAGTCTTATTGGTTGTCCCTGATCACCTGAGATCGTAGCCGACCACTAGAGCCCATCAACCACCAAATCGTCAACTAACAACCGTTGTTGAACATCACTAACTATGAATTTTATCACCCAATTAAAACTATTACAACCTCATGTAATTATGACTTTTGTAGCCAAATACAACTATTATAACCTTCAACTATAATTTTGAAAGCTCTATTACAACTATTATAGCCACCAATTACTAATTCTATAGTCAACTATACCTCTTATGGGCAACTATGACCATTATATCCCCACCAAAAAAATTGTAGTTTCACTAGAACAATTAAAATCTCAACTACCTTATATAGTTATATTTGTAGGGTTATTTCAAAGCATTTATTACTTTTAACATAAATCTAATTTTCCCTAATCTATGTGAAAAATTGAGTACTGTACTCTTGATTACATAATAGGTTATTTTAACTAGGCTAAGACCCGTTATTTTTTCCCATTCCAGGTAATTTATATATATATATATAGGGGTTACATATGCAAATGAAATTCGGTGGTATGAAATTATAATTGTAAACAGTAAAGTTTTGGTGTTACATATGTAAATACGTAGAAATTGGTGGTATGTATGTAAAGGCCTAAAATAAATAAGTTTATAAAATTAATTGAAATGAAAATTTTATAAAATTTGAGCAGNGTAAACAGTAAAGTTTTGGTGTTACATATGTAAATACGTAGAAATTGGTGGTATGTATGTAAAGGCCTAAAAGAAATAAGTTTATAAAATTTGAGCACATTTACACTCAAAATTATTGCATATTAATATTTTTTAAAGTGTATTATATAATAAAGAACTTCGAAAAAATTTGCAGACAAAAAAAAAAGCAAAATAAATTTAAAAAATTGTAACAACATTAGTTGTGCATGTGTGCACACATACATAGCAAAAAACAAGCCGTGTGTTTTTTGCTAACAAGTTGGTAAGCAGATGCGTTGTCAGTCATAAGACCCCTTTGACCTGTGTCCAATTCCTACGAAGACTGATAGTACATATGGGAAGAGGTATTCTCAAATACCATACTTTCTTAAAAAGAAAAAATCTAGCAAAAACAACCATGGAAAAAAAAAAAACTTCTGAATAAAAAAGCAATTGTTTCAAATTAAAATGAAAAGTTCTAATTTGCTTTATGCCATAATAAATAATATACATTTTTTTTATAAATTTTTATATNTATTGCATATTAATATTTTTTAAAGTGTATTATATAATAAAGAACTTCGAAAAAATTTGCAGACAAAAAAAACAGAGAAATAAATTAAAAAAATTGTAACAATATTATGTGCGCACACATACATAGCAAAAACAACCCGTGTATTTTTTGTTAACAAGTTGGTAAGCAGCTGCGTTGTCAGTCATAAGACCCATTTGACCTGTGTTCGATCCCTACGAAAGCTGATAGTACATATGGGAAGATGCATTCTGAGATACCATACTTTTTTAAAAAGACAAAATCTAGCAAAAACAACCAAGTAAAAAAAAAACTTGTTTCAAATTAAAATGAAAAGTTCTAATTTGATTTATGCCATGATAAATAATATACATTTTTTTATTATAAATTTTTATAATTTATTTACCATTAGATTTTCTTAAATTCTAATTATTTAATGGTTTGATGACATAAGAGAGATAAATAATTTTTATACATTTAGATTTGTCCAATTTATTTCATTCAAATTCATGGCATTAAGTAATTTGAACTATTTTATACATCCTAAGCTCTTTTTCTAAGCTACCAAGAAACCCACATGTAAATGTGGCTTCTGGACATATTACATCGGGCATTTCTTAGAATGTAAATATTATCATGCAAGTATAGCCTATAACTGACATATCGTACTTGCCAACCACATCCATCGAAGTGATAGCTACAAGGATTACTTTTAAAGAGGATNGGCTAGCAATGTGTACAGAATAGAATAGGTGGGTGCACGGTATGTAGTATGATATTCCCACAAAGCTTCCAAAAGCTTATCATTCCACTCTTTATTATTAGCATGAAGGATTTTTTTGATAAGGCTTATCATCATTTTAATAAAATCTTCAAAAATGTCGTTTACTCTTGGATAAAAGACAGTGGTATAAACAAATCTATTAAAGTAGATATTCATTAAGATTAGCCTGTTATCAAATATGATTCTGTGTGACACACCAATTCGATATATGATATTTTCATTATGAAAATGCAACACATTCTTTGCCTTTTCTTCTCTTAAAAGGATAACTTATGCTCATTTAGAGAATTAATCAGCAAATGTAAGAATGAATTTTTTTCTTTACAGATGGAGAGTCCATAAGCTCTATGAAGTTAGTTCTCTAGGCCTCAAACAACCATGATGGTACTGTGGGATGCATTACATTTGAGGGCTGATGAAGTATGGGGCTAAGAATTTGGCACTGATGACATATCATGGCATTTTCCATGCAATCAAGGGTCATTGAAGGCCAACCAATAATAACCAAGTTTTTTAATTTTTATTTTCACTTTTGGGCCTGATTGGCCAAAATTGCATATGTCTTCATGAACTTCAGTTATGACTTTTTGGGCTTCATTTCTCGAAACACAAAAAAAACAAATTTGCTCAAATGAGCGTTGATATAACACATTATTTGTGATGGTTAACAAACGTGCTCAATTTTGAATTTTAACAAAAAGGGGTGGTCATCAAAGAGACACCCTTTCATCAAATATATGATAATGGCTTGACCCCAATCAACATATGACTCATTATAAGCTATAAGGACTACTACATTGTCATCCAAAGTTGCATCTTCTAAATAATCAAAATATGTTGGTGATGGGATCCTTCTCCTATCTTGAATCATCACTATCGCGGGGTCACCGTTAGGACTTGTAGCTCATTGGATAGATTAACAAGAGCACCACTTTATCATTACGGGAATAATATATCTAAAATATTGTCACACTAAGAATGTGCTCTAGCAATCCCATCACTCTTGTATGATAAAAAAAATGATAAGATTTTAAAATGGTCCAATTACCTAGACAATTACATGTTGGGAATCCACACACACCTTGTNAGGAAAGTCCTATGGCTAGACCTAGGCTATTAAAGAAATTTCTAGACCTCAACCAAAAGTGAGGTCAACAATTGGTCATGCATTCCTTCCAAATATTGATAAAATTATTATTTAATCCACTTAGGATCCATGTCATCGGTCTATGTTGAGTCTGGGGTCAATTTTGCTTCCAATTGGGCCATCTCTGATTTTTCCATGCCCAATCCTAGCTTTAAGTGAGTTAGGTTAGTTCAAAAGTCAACAAAAATGGCCAAATCTGAAAGCAGCATGACGTAAGGGGCTGGCGTAATTACACCAACTTCGCAGTCTTTCTGATGTGGTCATGCCATTTTTGGCATGTTCACGCCAACTGGCTTGGTATGGTGTGGTTCCATTGCCTTTTGGCATGACTAAACCAATTTGAAGTCTTTTTTTGTGTAAAAATACATGAAGAGTTTTTATGAATGTTATAGACTATGAAAAGCTATATATGAGTGGAATATAATCTCATAGCATTTAAATGGACATCATGCACGTGCTACAACAAAAATTGATGCAAACAAAAAGGCACCTCATAAGTGTGCCACATCACTAAGTCACAGTGTACTTTTTTGAAGTAGATCATTTTTAATAACGTTGGGATAACCTAGACTACCAATATGACGTAGTCAAATAAGATGGTCTCCTATAATAAATTTCTAGGAAATTAAGTTGATCTTACGAGGTAAAGTTTTATAAATCAGCCATATCAGCTACGTAATCTGGATATTATGGCTAAAGANTGGTCGAATTGTTAACATAATTCAAAGATTGCTTCGCCTGGAGTTATGATGAAATGT
>JXCR01013755.1:221720-286945 GCA_002079205.1 Phalaenopsis hybrid cultivar | reverse complement strand
CATAATAAAATTCAAAGAACTTTAACCATAGGGTCACCTGATTTGACATTATAACCAAATGACCTAAAAAAACTTGAACTCTGCTACAACGAGGAGTATGGAGCTTATATGGTGGGCAGCCCGGCCATCTTCAACAGCAAGAGGATCTACACTAATACATTCCTTCCTTAGCTTTAAAACAACAAAGCCATAGGAATTCGATGTTGTTTGCCTAGTGCAACATAAATCCTCAAACATATTTTTAGGCCTTTGTACAACCATATTGTATAATATAAGCCCTAAACTCGCTTAGGACTCTGAGGTAGTCGTTTGTCACGACTTAAATCCTCATATCTTCCAGGCAATTTGTGTTGATTGCTTCACACAAATGTAAACCCTAAATAAATAAAAATTGGCAGCATGAAATACTTAAATATCTCTCCTCCAAAACTAAAACCAAACAATAGGATAGGTTAGGAATTCACCGAAGTTCTCCTTCGGATCCATGACATCCTTTAGTGTTTCCTCCTTTGGACTCCAAAACAAAATGTTCCAAATTTGAACAAATCCCCTTCACACTTCTTAGTTCGATATCTTTGAAATGTCCTTACCATTTGAACTCCTTGAAGTTTTATTTTTATCGAGAGTATTCTAAGTAACTTCAGTTATCTATGATGTAATTAACTATAGACTTGCCCTTATAGGAAGCTTTTCCTGAACCCAGCATAATATAAACCCTATTTAATTCCTTATGTTAAATATGGGAACTTGTCGGCCAATACATTGGTTTCGCAGACCAAACGGATGTCATAACTTTCTTTAGTTTATTTGATCGAGCCTCACTCTCAATTCTTGCGTTCATCCTTTGGGATAGATACATGATTTGAGATAAAGCGCTCTTTCATCTAAACTATGAAAATTATGGGGTCAGTTTGACTTCATCTTTTTCAAAACTAAAATTTTTTTAAAACGTACTTACGAAGCGGGTTTTCAATTCTGATGACCGACAGCTTCTTACGGGCAAACCCCACACCAAAAATAGTGCCGACAATACCTTTCATTAAAGCATAATATCTCAAAAATAGGTATAATAATGTGTATAAAAACACTATATATATTTGGGGTATCACTTACATCTTATCTCAAGGTTAGAGGAAAACCATAGTTCCATGTTAGGAAGCTCTTACATCCAATAACTGAAGAGGGAATAGATGTCATATTCCATTTAAGAAGGTCTTATTCTATCTCTTAAAGATGTCAAATGTCGGCCTGTTAGTTTTGAGAAGCAATGCTATGCGACATACATTCTATCTCATTGTTAGAGGAAAGTCGTAATTCCGTGTTAGGAAGGACTTACATCCAATAATTGGAGAGGAAATAGATGTCATACTCCATTTAAGGCGGTCCTAAACCATTCTTCAAAGGTTTCAAATGTCGGTTTTGGTAAGGAATGCTAAGAGACTTAGTTCCAATCATAAAGTATTAACTATAGGAAAGCCATATATCTGTGTTAGAAAGGTCTTATATCCAATAGTTAGAAATAGAGTAGATGTCATAAATCCATTTAAGGAGTTTTACAATACTAGTAAGAGAAGTTAAATGTCATTTTCTATCGGTTTTGGGAAGGAATGCTATGCAACTTACATCTTATCTCAAAGAAACAACTATAGGGAAGCAATATCTCTGTGTCAGGAAGGTCTTAAATTCAATAGTTAGAAGGAAAGTAGATGTCATAATCCATTTGAGGTCTTATACTAGAAACTAAAGATGTCAAATTTCAATGTTTGTCGGTTTTTTAGAAGGAAAACTATGTGACTTACATCATATCTCAAAGAAATAACTATAAGAAAGTCATATCTCTGTGTCAGGAAGTTCTTACATCCAATAGTTAGGAAGAAAGTAGATGTCATAATCCATTTAATGAATGCATTGCAACTTACATCCTATTACAAAGAAAATACTAAATGAATGCCATAATTCCATGTCGGGATGGGCTTACATCCAATAGTAAGAGAGAGATAGAGATTATATGTCATATTCCATCTAAGGAGGTCTTAAACTACTTCTCAAAAATGTCAAATTTCTATCCTGGGATGGAATGCTGGGAGACTTATATCCTATCCCAAGAGAAAATGCTAAAGGAAAGTCAATGTTAGAAAGGTCTTACAACTAATAGCAAGGCAGGGATATATGATAGAGCTTCAGATTTCTACTGGGGATTTGATTCAAAAATTTGAGAGGTGATGTTAATGTCATTCAAAAAAAAAAATTATCTGTCATATAAGTCATTTTCAATTTTTGATATATATTTTAGCATTTTGGATCAACACAAACATTTTAGAAGGCTGGGGAATTTTCATAAGATTTTACTTCATCATCAAAGATAATTTACATTGACAAAAATGCCGTTAAAAGTAACCAACAACACACCATATTTTACAAATAAAACATCGTAATACAACTACAGTGAAAAGACCATATCATAATTCATATTGTTTATTTTAATTTCCATAACCTCAAAAACTACTAGACCTTCCACAAATATCTAGCACTCCAAGATACTGTCGGAAACAAGTTCTATCAAGTATGTCTCAGAAGCTTAGAGGTTTATAGGGTTATGGTAGTTCCAAAGGTTGCAACCCTTCAAGCTCTGAAATAGGTTGATATTCAATGAGACGCTTTTCAGGGCTCATCCTTCATAGTGTTATTGAAATATGTTGTTTGTTGATGCTCGGTCTGCAATGCTTGGACATATCAACCCAATTTCCTTGTAGAAGTAAGACTGTTCCTTGTGGAAGAGGGATTTGATAGGATCCACAGAATTCTCCTGGTCCCACAATATATATTTCTCTTCAAATAGGATGGAACATCTATTCATCAACGATATTGTACAAAAAGGTCCTTTAAAATGGTGATTGTCAATATGAGGTAAGATACAATCTCTACTATATGGAATACAATCAATGGGCATTATGTTTCAAGTAACAAGTCTTCTAATGATCTGAATGATCATCGTAGGCATTAGGTTCCACCCGCTCGTGGTGTAAGATTCTTTGAGTATTTCCATCTCAGTCTCTGGCATAATTTTTGCAACATCCATACTGAATAGTTACTTGTCCTTTTCCATGTATTCATTTGTTAGCTTTGGTATACATTTTTTTTCTGAGAGTTCCAGCTAGTCCAAGATCACGTGCTTCCATTACATGTTCAATGATGGATGTTTGTTAGTCTTCATCAAAGACTCTAGTGAACAGCTGAATGCCTTCTAATATGTTAACAGCCTGAATGTTGATATGCTTGAACTACTCAAATGAATTTTGATTAATATTTTGGATAGGTTTCAATTCTTGTTCAAAAATAATTTGTCTGTTAACTTGCCTTTCTGATATTGTAAGATCAAGGGCTAGTACAAATGTGGTTGGTCTGAATATAGTCCTTTCTAACGCTTCTTCTTCTTCAAGCTTTAGATTTTCTACCCCTAAGACAGGGTACATGTGATTTTTTCATCTTGTTGGGGAATTTAAATCCATCAGTAGCGTCTTCCATAAGCCTCATATCTTTTCATTCTTTTTCTTCTTGTTGTTTTAGTCGATTATTAAGCTTTTGTCTATGGGATTAAGTAAATCTTGACTTTAATGTATTGGTACCAGCAACAGAAGCTACTACAATTTCACGAGCCACAGATACCACCACTGATTTCAACTTTCCAGTGTCAGGTTTTTGTTTCTAACTGACTAGTTTTACTTTTCTTTGATAATATCATGTTGTCAATTTTTAAACTCCAATACAGGTGATTTCTCTTTAGCCTCTTATTTATTGAAAATGGACAATAATGGTCCATTATACAGTAGTTTGATATGTGTCAAATTAAATTTAAAATGTATTATTGATCCATTGATAATGTATTGGTGAACCAATGCCAAACAAATACCACTTCGAAAGGTGAAAAGGAGCATGTTGTTAGACATTTTCCTTTAAGCAACAGAGTAATGTAACTTGTTAGAATAAATCCCATTTTTAAATTATTTTATTAATTAAAGGTTTTATGATTTATTTTGAGAAATTATGCTTATAAGCACCCGCTTAAGAAGCAAAAAGGAAATCTCAAAAGACAAGTAAATTTTTTACAATCGAGATGAACTTGAAAATTTTAATTATTTTCCTAGTTTACAAATAAATCATCATATTTATTTTCATGTCACATAATATTTTTTTAAATACTTCCCATCAATTGGGGGTAAAATTCTTTCTCCTTGACAGTCAGCCATTTGATAGGATCCTCCTTAATATGTCTTTTCAATAACATACGGGCCCTCCCATATTGGTTCGAATTTTTCACTTATTTTATTATGAGAAAGGATATGTCTTTTAAGTGCTAAAAACAAGTCCCCGATTTGAATTTTTCTAGGGAGAATCAATTTATCATGGGCCCGTATCATTTTGGCTTGATATAGTTCCAAATTTTGTTGAGCTTGCAGTCGCTTGCTTTCAAACTTTCAAGTTCTTCAAGTTGTATCTATATATTTTATAATTCAGTTATTTTTCTTGTAATCACAACCCTAAGAGAAGGAATTTGAACTGTTAATGGAAGTACAGCTTCCGAACCATTTACTAGACCAAACGATGTTGGTCGTTTTAGTGTGTAGTATGTTGTTTTGTAGGCCCATAAAGATTCAATCAATTTTTCATGCCACTGTCTTGGGCTATTGGTTATTGTCTTCTTCAAGTTTTGGAACAATGTTTTATTCCAAGATTCAGCTAAACCCTTAGCTTTAGGATAATAAATTGTTGAATATCTCTAGTCTAGTCCATTGTTCGATATACGCCTTTTTGTATTTTTGAAGCCTAGTCCATTGTCCGATATACGCCTTCGAGGAGTCCCAAATCTGTAAACAACATGTGTCTTGAAGAAACAGAGAACTTGCTTAGCTTTAATCTTCTGAGTGGTATTGCTTCTGCCCATTTAGAAAAGTAATATATGGCAACCAAAATAAATTGATTTCCTTTAGATGATGGAGGGTCTATAAAGCCCACTATATCTGTGCCCCAACATTTAAATGGCCAAGATGCAATTGTCAGATGCAATACATTTGGCAATTGATGTAAGACCATCCCATGGACTTGACATTGATGACATTTCCTTGCTGTTTCAAGACAGTTGGTCATCATTGTCGGCCAGTAGTATCCCATTCTCTTATCTTCATTTTAATTTTTTGCTCAGACTGGTGTACACTAGATAGTCCTGAATGAATTTCCATAATGAGCACTTGAGATTCATATTGACTCAAGCATCTTAAGCACATTTAATCATAATATTGTCGATAAAGAACATTATTTACTAGAGTGTAATATAATGCTCTATGTTTAATTTGGGCTGCAATAGATCTGTTTTCGGGTAACGTTCCAGTTTGAAGATATTTGATAATTAGTTGTCGCAAATTGTCTTCTTCTTTGCCAAAAACTATTATTGTCTTATCTTTATCACTTTTGTGTAATTCTCTTCTAGACAAGCAAATTCTTTTACAAGTTTGGCTAAAGAATTATCTCATTTCAGAATTAGAAAGAATGTTACGTTCAAAAATTTTTGGAGTAATTTCATGATATAACTGAAATATTGTTCAAACTGGGGCTTCAGGATTCTATATTTTCCTACAATCTGGTTGATAATCAATTGAGAATATCTGTAGATGTCGATATGCTTAAATTCCACCAATATTGCTAGTTCTAAACCAGTTATGGGTGCTTCTTATTCAACTTCATTGTCTGTGCATGGCTCAGTGAAATGTGAGGAAAATGGTATCATTTCCTTGTCTTGTGTGATGGAGATTATTCCTACTCTTGCTTTGCCAGCTATGATTGTTTGTTGATCTTTATCTTTATGAGTAGATGAAGCTCCATTAAAATATAATTCCCACTGTTTCATGTCAGAATCTTTTATCTCTAACCTTTGCTCATCTGACAAATAATTGTTACGAGGGGATTCAATTGATATAGGGTGTGCTGCTAGAAATTCTACTAAAATTTGTCATTTGACAGAACGTAATAGCACGAATGTTATGTCAAAATGGAGCAGTATCATTGCCCATCTTACCAGTTGAAATACCAAAAATATATGTATTTTTAGACCCATATTTTATACTTATTTTTGGTGATATTGTACTTTAATGGATGATATTTTGATGTTTTCTTACAGATTATTGATTTTTAAGACTTAAAGCAAAAAAGATGGAATTTGGAGTCAAAATGACGATTTTGAAGAAATACTCAGCGCCGACCACACCAAGGGCAGGGCTGACGGCGCAGAGCAGCAGAACAGACTGAGAATTTTACCAGCACTAACGGCGCTAGAAGAGTGTCGACGCCTTTAAACAAAGGGCAGCAAATTAAATTGCGGGACACTGGCACCGACTGTCCAATGTTGGTTAAACCCTTATTTCTTGATAATTCGACATATTTGGATTATTTTTAAAGAGATTTTGGAGGCACCTCTTGGATAAACAACCCTAGGCTCTATTTGGGGCTGAAATTTATCAGGAAATAGACTCCTTCACTCTTTCACTCGTTCACGTTCCTTTTTGCTCCACAATGTTCCACCACACTCCTTTTTCATCATTCTTCATTATCAGTTTTCATTCCACCTCCACATTGGAGTCAATTAATGAGTTTTCTTTTATAATTTAGAGTTTGTATGGTGATATTAAGTGTGAAACTTTCTATGAGAGTGTTGGAGAAGGGGAAAAGTGAGAGATATTTTCTTCCTGCATTTTTAAGGAAAGGCTACAAGGGATTTGCTTTAAGAAAGAGTTTCAGATAAGTATTGTTTGTTTATTAGTGTTGTATAAACTTTCTTTTATATATGAAATTCATGTTTTGTTCTATCTTTCTCATGAATTCTGAGTGATTTTCTCCATCTTTCTTCCTATTCTGAGATATAGTGAAATGAAGAGATAACATGGATGTGCCAATATTAAAATATAAAATAAGTTGTGATGATTTTTCAACTCAGAACTTAATTAATTTTTGATCTGGCAAATTGAATAGTTAAAATGTGTTTTGAAACAAACGATCCGAGAAATGGAGTATGAGTTCTACAACAGAGTGGAATCACATTTGATTTCATGGAGGAGAAATTCGTTCATGGAATTAAGTGCAAATAAATAAGAAAAAAAAATTATTGGGTGTAGAATTGGAGAATATTTAGGGTGACAGACTAAAATCCCCAATTTGGTCTTAGTGTTGAAAAACTAAAGCAAGAGTTAGCCTTCAGGTGAAGGGAAGTGGGAGCTCTGGAGTGGGAGCCAGTATCTTCCTAGCTAGTCATGAATTTAGGGACTAAACCTGGGATTAGCCAATAATTTTCTATGCACTATATCAGGGTGGAGAATTAAAACTACTCTTATTTTGCACAATATATGTTATAAACATTTAACTCATCTCATTTCACCAAAACCTCATTGTTGTGGGAAGGTTGTTTTTTCACATAAGAAATCTTCATTACATGAACATAGAGATTGATTAGTAGTTACTGTTTAAATCTTGCATTTTTGGTTTGCTAATAGTAAGTAATTTAGTTTTTATCTCAACATTTAAAATTACTGACAGTAATTTCATTTAACTTTCGGTGAATTTCCTAGTAGAATTTATCAGTTCAAATTTAAACCTTCCCCGTGGGATTGATATTTGGGGCTTGAATAGAAAGACCATTATTACTTGATAACGATACGTATACTTGTGTAGAATTCCTTTAATAATTACCTATACTTATATATATATATATATATATATATTACACAACTTACTTTTAGTACATGGATCAAGTTTTTGGCGTCGTAGTGGTGTCAACTTAATAAATCTTTAGATAATAAAAATCATGATCAAGTTTTTGGCGCCATTTTTGGGGAAGGTAAAGGTTAAATTAAATAATTTTGATAAATTAGGAAATTTAAAGATAATGTATATACCATAAAAATACAAAAAAATAAAGAAATTAAAAATCCAAAGAGAAATATAT
Organism: Phalaenopsis hybrid cultivar; assembly: GCA_002079205.1. Classification (NCBI taxonomy): domain Eukaryota; kingdom Viridiplantae; phylum Streptophyta; class Magnoliopsida; order Asparagales; family Orchidaceae; genus Phalaenopsis; species Phalaenopsis hybrid cultivar. The sequence continues at coordinate 278,955 of JXCR01013755.1, read as the reverse complement.
TTTTATTTAAGTGTTTGTTTTTTAAAATTTTACTTTGCTTACTTTATTTATTTATGTGAAATGTTAAATCTGAAGGTTTTGTACCTGACGATTCAGAATTAGAACGTACTATTAGAAAAATTTGAAAAAAATAAAGAGAAATTAAAAATTGAAAAGAAATGGCAAATAGCTTAGATAATCCAATAAATGAGAATCGACAAAGACCATTAAAAGATTATGTGAATCGGACAACATATGAACTTTACTTTACTATTCAAAATCCCGATGTTGCTACTAACTCATTTGAGCTTAAACCTATTATTATCCAAATGGTACAAAATAACCAGTTTGGAGGATCACCTATGGAAGATCCTAACTTACATCTTGCTAGTTTTCTCGACATTTGTGCTATATTTACATATGAAAAAGTGTCTAATGATGATGTCAGGCTTAGAATTTTTCCTTTTTTATTAAGGGATAAAGCCAAGGCTTGGTTAAATTCATTAGCACCTGGATTTATTAGAACTTGGGGAGAAATATCACAAAAATTCTTAGCTAAATATTTTCCACCCTCGAAAACCGCTAAGCTTAGAAATGATATTACATCTTTTTGTCAGTTTGAAGGGGAATCGATATATGAAGCATGTGAAAGACTTTAAGATCTTCTTAGAAAATGTCCACACCATGCTTTACCATATTGGTTAATAATTCAAACATTTTACAATGGATTAATAGGATCACTTAGGTCTATTATAGATGCTGTCACGGGTGGATCATTAATGTCAAAACCTTTTAATGAAGCATATTTCTTAATTGAAGAAATGGTTACTAATAATTTTCAATGGCCCTATGAATGGGTAAATTTTAAGAGAGTAGCCAGTATTCATGATTCTGATGCAATGTCAATTTTGTCATCTCAAATTGCTGTTATTTCTAAAAATATTGATCAAATGGGAGTGAACTAATCTCAAATACCTCCAGTATTAGAGAAAAATTCACTATGACAGATTATGGATACTCAATCATCTTATAAAACTTTAAACACTATAAATAATCGAAATAACAATCCCTATTCTAACTATTTTAACCTTGGATGGAAAAATCACCCTGATTTTAGTTGCAATAATTATAACAATTTGGTCAATCTATCTGGAAATCTGAACAATCAAGGAAATACAAATGATTGACGTTATTATCCTTCGGGATTTAACTCTAACCCTAACCCACAAGTTAAGGAAAAGAATTTGACGATGGAAGAAGTGATGTTAAATATAGGAAATCAAATACAGAATTAAGGGGCTGCTATTAGAAATATTGAAAATCAGTTAGGACATATTGATACTGCANAACATACTTGGACTCTTTAAAAGTAACTCATATCCATGTACATCTCCATTTCAAAGTGACATCCCAATTGCTAATGAATTATTTATTCCGATAGACCCAAAACTTGTCTTGAAACTAATTTGAGTGATACCCAATGAAAGTGCATTTAACAGATTCCAAGTTAAGCTTACTCTTGAGACCTGCATCAACATAAAAATATACAGAACATCGAAATTCTTTTAGATGAAATTGATTCACCTCCTTATCACACTCTTCTTAGGTAAACTTTTCTTCAAAGATATTAATAAATCACATTTAATCAGATAAATAGTAGTATTCANCCGTGGCCATGGCCAAGGCTTGAGCGTTGAGTTTGTAAATTCGGTTTGAGGTTTTCGGGTGTTTGTAGCCGTCTGGCAGGGTAGATTACTTTTCTGTGCTTCGTTGATGCCAAGAAACAAAATGCATATAAATTTTTTATTTTTTTATTTACATATGTACCTTCTAACATTCTTGTTTGTAAAAAAATATATATTCAACATTTAAATTTTATTTATNCCGTGGCCATGGCCAAGGCTTGAGCGTTGAGTTTGTAAATTCGGTTTGAGGTTTTCGGGTGTTTGTAGCCGTTTGGCAGGGTAGATTACTTTTCTGTGCTTCGTTGATGCCAAGAAGCAAAATGCATATAAATTTTTTATTTTTTTATTTACATATGTACCTTCTAACATTCTTGTTTATAAAAAAATATATATTCAACATTTTAATTTTATTTACTTATTTATTTATTCAACACTATTATATATGTTCTCTAACTCTCTTTGTTGAGCCAAGAGAGTAAGCCCAGTCTCACCAGATAAAATATTAAGACATTGCAATTCTAATACTCTAGCCGCCTTAAGCCAAGCCTTGTCACCCCAAGTTCATATGTGAGGTGAGGTGATGTGACCACCCCGTGAGCAATTATCTGGACGTGGGGACAACTGCACCTACTATTTCGTTCTCCCCAACTCCACAATAAGAAACCCGTAGTTACTCTTCCAACAATAGCATTTCGTTGCTTGCTCTTCCAACAACACTTAACCATCGTTTTTTCTGCTGCTGAAACAACTTTGTTGTTGCTTCATTCCTGACAATAGCACGTTGTTGATTGCTCCCATGCAAAGTGCTCGTGCATTCGTCGAGTTTCGTCACCCACGTTTCCCACTTCGAGTTCGTGCTTGAGAGTCAAAGGATTATGCACAGTAACATCAAATTGGGTTAGGGTAGATAATGTTGGGATGGAAATTTAAATCATCTTGGGCTTCGGTCAATTTGAAATCAAAACCACATTCTGGAATATGATCACACGGATTTGAAAAAACCTTGCTTATCTATCTTTAGAAAGAGGACATCCTAAACAAAAATTCAAGCATAAGCACAACAAAATAATTCTAGAAAAAAACACACCTAGATTTAACGTGGAAAAACCCAATAACAGAGATTGAGTCACATCACCAAAAATTTCCACAATGAAGAACAAAAAATGTATAGAAATATTCACTTAAATCTTCTCTTTACAATTAATACAACTTACAAAACTTTGCACTGAAGCTTCATCTCAATCTCACAAGAGAAAGCTCTTGCTTCAAAATCCATCTCTCGAACTTTACTGCTCTACACCAAAGCCCTCAATAGAATACAACGCCCGTCAGAACTTACATTTGTCGCTCGAACAGAGGGATTAAGAACCGATGCACTGATAGGTAATCATCGACATGGTCACATCGTCACACTACGCAGTTGTTTCATGCATTCGTAATGAAACAACCCAACCGATGATGTGGTTACACCATTGTTCGATGTAGGTATGCCATATGGTGCAACTACTTCCATTTCAGGCGGGGCTACACCAAGCCATAGGTGAACATGGTCCCTGCTTTGTGCTTTTTATAGCTGTGGGTGTTTGGAAGCTCCACAAATCTAACAATCTCTCACTTGGAGACTAGTAGAACCNTCAAGCGGGGCTACACCAAGCCATAGGTGAACATGGTCCCTGCTTTGTGCTTTTTATAGCTGTGGGTGTTTGCAAGCTCCACAAATCTAACAATCTCTCACTTGGAGACTAGTAGAACATGATTCATGTCCTCCATATCTTTAACTTCATCTTTATCATTTTCATAGTCATGTACCGTAGTGTGGCTCACCCCAATCGCAACCTTTTTGGACTCTAACTGAAGCCAACCATAGCTCCAGTTTCTCTATAGTTACCGCCTTTATCAATGTATCTACAAGACCCTGAGTCANTCATTTTCATAGTCATGTACCGTAGTGTGGCTCACCCCAATCGCAACCTTTTTGGACTCTAACTGAAGCCAAGCATAGCTCCATTTTCTCTATAGTTACCGCCTTTATCAATGTATCTACAAGACCCTGAGTCGTTTTCATCTTTCCAAGAACAACTGCCCATCTTCTAGGAGAAAATGTATAAAATGATACATTGACTGAATGTGTCTTATCCTGATATGAAAAGTAATATTCTTTGCAAGATGAATTACATTAATCATGTCATTATGAGCTTTAAAATCCCCAACTCCTTGCCCACTTTTTCCATAAAGCCCTATAGCCAAATCATTTCCTTACTAGCCTTAGAAATAAAAATGCATTTGAGCTCTATAGTTGAGAGGATAACAATATTCTAGAGATTGGAAGCCTAACTCACTGTTGTCTTACCTAAAGTGAAGATATAACCTGTTACATTTCTTTCGTTATCCAAGTCTCTTACTAAATCTAATTCTACAAATCTCTGTCAAATGATTTATGCACTTCCAAATTAAAGCTCTATGTTGTATGCTTCTCTCAAATACATGAGAATTAATTTGACTGCCTCCCAATGAAGCCTTTATGGGTTGACCATATATCTGCTAATCTCTCCCACTGCAAATGCTATATTTGGTCCCGTACTAATTATAACATAGATTAGACTGCCAACTGGTGAAGCATACAAAGTTCTTCCCATCTATGCTTACTCTAATTCATATTTTAGTGATAAATCCTTAGATAGCTTGAAGTGAATACCTAAGAGGGTGCAAACTGGTTTTGCCTCACTCATGTTGAATTTCTGTAGAATCCTCTCAACATACTCTGCCTATTTGCACTCCTGCCCTTGTTGATTATTGTATTGAGGATCTTCTTTGTTGAAGCTAAATCATTCATCTCAAACTCACATGATAATTGCACCTTAAGGTTTTTAATTTTCTCCTAATCTTCCCTTTCAATTAGCATGCCATCCACCTATAAAAGAAGTAAGGTATAACAATTACCAAAGTATTTGATGAAACATTAGCGGTCAGCCTGACACTTCATGTGCTCACTAGAAAAAGTGAACTTGTTAAGCCATCTATTCCACCATATCGAGGCCCGCTTCAAGCCATAAAGGCTCTTTTTCAAACTGTAGACCAAATTTTATGTTCCCAGAATCTTGTAACCCTACAATTGCACTATATACAATTCCTCATTTTGATTAAGATATAATAAAGTTGTTTTGACATCCATCTACTTTAGATGTAGTTCTCCCTCTGCTATTAAAATTAGCATAAATATGTCTATTGCCATCATTACCACCAAAGAAAAGAACTTTGTGTATTCCACTCTTTCCTTTTATTTTAACCCTTTCACAACAAGCCTTACCTTATAAAGTCAGCTATCATCTAACTCTTCTTTCAGCTTGTAGACCTAATTGTTGTGTAGGCATCTAATAATACTGCCAGATCCTAGGTCCAATTTGACTAAAAAAACAACATTTCATTATGAATGAAAAAATCCCACTCCCTAAACTCTTCAACTTGTTTGGCTTCATCAAAGTACTTTGGTTCCTTACTATTAATTAGAAACAAATATCACAACAAAAGAGAATACCTGTGTAGTGGTCATATCACTCTGTTGGATGTCTTGACTTCAATAACAGGTGACTTAGGAATTTCATGTACTTTATCTAGTTGATCACTTCTTTTTCTTCTTTCATTCAAATCACCAATACCTTCTATCTCAACATACTTGGACTCTTTAAAAGTAACTCATATCCATGTACATCTCCATTTCAAAGTGACATCCCAATTGCTGATAAATTATTTATTCTGATAGTCCCAAAACTTGTATTGAAACTAATTTGAGTGATACCCAACGCAAGTGCAGTTGACAGATTTCGAGTTAAGCTTGCTCTTGAGACCTGCATCAACATAAAAATATACAGAACACCGAAATTATTTTAGATGAAATTGATTCACCTCCTTATCACACTCTTCTCAGGTAAACTTTTCTTCAAAAGATATTAATAAATCACATTTAATCAGATAAATAATAGTATTCACTGCATCAGTCGATAGCTTTTTTGGCAAGCATGCATATATATATTTTGTTGTATTATATCTATACATATGTATATGTATATATATATACATATCTATACATATGTATATGTATATATATATACATATGTATGTATATGTATATGTATATATATATACATATGTATGTATATATATATCTATACATATATATACATATGTATACATATACATATGTATATACATATGTATACATATACATATACATATACATATACATATGTATATACATATACATATACATATATATAATTTTATAAATTCTGTCTTTATAGAATATTACTCTCTCTNCACACATATATATATATATATATATATATATATATATATATATATATATATATATATATATATAATTCTCTTTTTATATAATATTAGTATCTCTCTGTCTCCATTTACGAACGGGCCTAAGACGACAGACGTAGCTGAAAATTTTCATTAATTTTTAGATTTGTTCTGGCAGCGTTTGACTGGAAGTCCCCTCGCCCCACCTCATTTTCCTCTCCCTCCCCTCAGTTGCGCTGCGCTCGCCCATTTACTTCGAGTTTTTAGGTCTTTGCTTGTATCTTCTCTCTCCATGCTATATAAAGCAACCAAGNTTTTTTTATTATATATATATATATATATATATATATATATATATATATATATATATATATAATTTTATAAATTCTGTCTTTATAGAATATTACTCTCTCTCCCCACTTTAACGAACGGGCCTAACACGACAAATTTTCATTAATTTTTAGATTTCTTCTCACGGCGTTTGACAGGAAGCCTCCTCGCCCCACCTCTTCTTCCTCTCTCCCGCCTCCTCAGTTGCGCTGCTCTCGACCATTATTTCAAGCTTTTAGGTCTTTGCTTGTATCGTCTTTCTCCATGCTATATATTGCAAGCAACCACATGTTGATTCATCGCCTCAAGTCTCTATTTCATCCAACCTTCAAAAACCAGATTTCAAAATCCAATTTTGTTTGCATTTTTCAATACTCGAATCTCAGACTCGAAGTCACTTGCCGTGATGGGAAACACAGATTTGTCTCCCGGTATGGATATGGGATCCCATGGCTCAGTGATGACTGTAAAGATCAGCGGAAAGGTCCTGACAGCTGCAGTCATATTTCTCTTTCTATTTGTCTTCTTCGCTATCTTCCTTTATTTCTACGTGAAAGAACATTGGACCCGAAGATTCGCCGCCCAAAGCCAGACTCAACTCATCATCACCACCGCTGTTGACGCCCCAATTCCCAGACGAGGCCTTTGCAGAGGCGTTCTTCGCTCTCTTCCATCAGCTGAATTTCGGCGATGCGATTTCAAGGACGGAATTGAATGCTCTGTTTGTCTCTGCGAGCTCTCCGATGGAGAGAAGTTTCGTTTGCTTCCAAAATGCAACCATGGGTTCCACCTTGATTGCATTGATATGTGGCTGCATTCTCACTTTACGTGTCCCGTTTGTCGGAGCCCAGTTGGCCCGGTGGCTGCCGGAGAAGGTGAAGTGTTTCCGGTAATGGCGTCCGGACAACCCTCGTCGGAATCCCCTGCTTTGCCAACCAATATGCTGTTTTGGAGAAATAATGGTAGATTTAACACTAGGGGGTTGTCGCTTCAGTCGGAGAGGAGTCTAGTGATAAGCATACCGAATCGATTTGCTGATGAGTCGNGAATCCCCTGCTTTGCCAACCAATATGCTGTTTTGGAGAAATAATGGTAGGTTTAACACTAGGGGGTTGTCGGTTCAGTCGGAGAGGAGTCTAGTGATAAGCATACCGAATAGATTTGCTGATGAGTTGCCCAATCCGATTTCGATTGCGGGAACGAGCAGGTGNTCAGTCGGAGAGGAGTCTAGTGATAAGCATACCGAATAGATTTGCTGATGAGTTGCCCAATCCGATTTCGATAGCGGGTACGAGCAGGTGTTCTGGGGAGAACTTGACGTCGCCGGTGGAGGACATGAGATCACCCGCAACGTCAAAGTTTAGATCTTTAAAAAGGATTTTGAGCAGGGGAAAGAGGAGTAGTGGTTCATGTTGCAGCAGCCCTGTTGAAGGTGATATTGAGCAAGGACTGGGAAGATGTAGAGTAGTAAGGGAGGAGGGAAGCTCCAGTGTTTCTAAAACTCTTAACAGCACTTAATTCTGTTGCTTCTTTTCCATGGCCATGGCCAAGGCTTGAGTGTTGGCTTGTAAGTTCGGTTTGAGGATTTCGGGTGTTTGTAGCTGTTTGGCAGGGTAANATCACCCGCAACGTCAAAGTTTAGATCTTTAAAAAGGATTTTGAGCAGGGGAAAGAGGAGTAGTGGTTCATGCTGCAGCAGCCCTGTTGAAGGTGATATTGAGCAAGGACTGGGGAGATGTGGAGTAGTAAGGGAGGAGGGAAGCTCCAATGTTTCTAAAACTCATAACAGCACTTAATTCTGTTGCTTCTTTTCCGTGGCCATGGCCAAGGCTTGAGTGTTGAGTTTGTAAGTTCGGTTTGAGGATTTCGGGTGTTTGTAGCTGTTTGGCAGGGTAGNCGAGTAAATATCAGGAAAGAAGTCTAATTCGAGCAGACAAAAATACAGAAGGATCGATTCTGNATGCAACCATGGGTTCCACCTTGATTGCATTGATATGTGGCTGCATTCTCACTTTACGTGTCCCGTTTGTCGTAGCCCAGTTGGCCCGGTGGCTTACGGAGAAGGTGAAGTGTTTCCGGTAATGGCGTCCGGACAACCCTCGTCGGAATCCCCTGCTTTGCCAACCAATATGCTGTTTTGGAGAAATAATGGTAGGTTTAACACTAGGGGGTTGTCGCTTCAGTCGGAGAGGAGTTTAGTGATAAGCATACCGAATAGATTTGCTGAAGAGTTACCCAATCCGATTTCGATAGCGGGAACGAGCAGGTTTTCTGGGGAGAACTTGACGTCGCCGGTGGAGGAGATGAGATCACCCGCAACGTCAAAGTTTAGATCTTTAAAAAGGATTTTGAGCAGGGGAAAGAGGAGTAGTGGTTCATGTTGCAGCAGCCCTGTTGAAGGTGATATTGAGCAAGGACTGGGGAGATGTGGAGTAGTAAGAGAGGAGGGAAGCTCCAATGTTTGTAAAACTCTTCACAGCAATTAATTCTGTTGCTTCTTTTCCGTGGCCATGGCCAACGCTTGAGTGTTGAGTTTGTAAGTTCGGTTTGAGGATTTCGGGTGTTTGTAGCTATTTGGCAGGGTAGATTACTTTTCTGTGCTTCGTTGATGTGAAGAAACAAAATGCATATAATTTTTTATTTTTTTATTTACATATGTAACTTCTAATATTCTTGTTTATATATATATATATATATATTCCACATTTAAATTTTATTTATTTATTTATTTATTTAACGCTATTATATTGGTTCTCCAACTCTCCTTGTTGAGCCAACAAAGTAAGGTCACTCTCCCAAGGTAAATTCTTAAGTACAAACTTGCTTGTACTCTATACACCGCCTTAAGCCAAGCCTTGTCTCCCCAACTTCATATGCGAGGTGATGTGAGCTCCCGGCGAGCAATTATCCGTACGTGTGGACAATCACACATACTATTTTGTTCTCCCCCACTCGACAATAACAAGCCTCTGCTTGCTCTTCCAACAAGAGCATGCCGCTGCTTGCTCTTCCAACTGCACTTCACCATCATTTTTTCTACCATTTTTTCTACTGCTAAAACAGCCTTGTTGTTGTCCTCACTCCTTATAATAGCATGTTGTTGATTGCTCCCAAGCAAACTGCCCGTGCATTCGTTGAGTTTCGTCACCCCCGTTGCCCACGTCAAGTTAGTGCTTGGGAGTTAAAAAAGGATTCGACACAGTAACGTCCAATTGGGTTAGGGATGGTAATGTTGGGATGGAAAATTAAAATGCATTGGGCTTTGATCAATTTGAAATCAAAACCACACTGCAGAATTGGATCACACCGATTTGAAATGTCCCAAACAAAAAATAAAACATAGGTGCAACAAAATAATTCTCGAAAAAACATACCAAGATTTAAAGTGGAAAAACTCAAAATAGAGAAAAAATCATGAAGTCACACAACCAAAAATTTTCATTATGAAGAGCCAAAAATTTATACAAATACTCACTTAGATATTCTCTCGGCAATTAATAGAGCTTACAAAGCTTTGCTCCAAACCTTCATCTTAATCTCACAAGAGAAAGCTCTTCGAAATCCACCTCTCGAACTTTACCGCTCTATACCAAACCCCTCAACAGAATACAACACATGTCAAAACTTACCTTTGTCACTCGAAGCGATAGATTAAGAACCGATTCATTGAGAGGTAATCATCGGCGTGGTCACGTCGTCAGATGACGTGGTTGTTTCATGCATTCAAAATGAAGCATCCCAACTGGAGGCGTGGTTACTCCATTGTTCGATGTAGGCATGCCATATGGTGTAACTACTCCTATTTCAGGCATGGCTACACCAAACCATAGGTGCACATGGTCCCTACTTTGTGCTTCTTATGGCTGTGGGTGTTTTCAGGCTTCATAAATCCAACAATCTCTCACTTGGAGACTAGTAGCACTTGACTCATGTCCGCCATATATTCACCTTCATCTGTACCATCTTCATAGTTATGTATCGTAGGTGGCTCATCACAATCACAACCTTCTTGGACTCTAACTGAAGCCAAGCATAACTTCAATTTCTCTATAGTTACCACCTTTATCAATATATTTGCAAAATTCTGAGTCGTGTGTATCTTTTCAAAAAACAACTGTCCATCTTCTAAGAGAAAAATTATAAAGTGATACCTTAACTTAATGCGCTTTATCCTGACATGAAAAATAATATTCTTAGCAAGATGATATGAAGCTTTATAATCCCCTGTTCCTTGCGCAACTTTTCCATAAAGCCATATGGACATATCATTTTCTTGCTAGCCTTAGTAATGACAGAGTATTTAACCTCTATATTTGAGAGTATAACAATATTCTAAAAATTGGAAGCCTAACTCATTGTTGTCTTCCCTAAAGTGAAGATATACTTTGTAGTACTTTTTTCACTATCCATAGTAAAGTGTCATGTTGTATGTTCCTCTCAAATACCTGATAATCCACTTCACTACCTCCCAATGATGCCTGTATGGGTTGATTATGTATCTGCTAATCATTTCTACTACAAATGTAATATTTGGTATCATATAAATTATAACATACACTAGAATCCCAACTGTTGAAGCATACATAGTTCTCCCCATTTGTGCCTGCTTTACTTCATATTTTAATGACATCTTTTTAGATGGCTTAAAATAACTACTTAAGTGGGTGCAAACTGGCTTTGCATCACTCATGTTAAATCTCTGTAGAATCATCTTAACATACCTTATCTAAGATAACTTCAGTATACTTGCACTCCTGCCCTTGTCGATTATTGTGCCGAGGATCTTTTTGGTTGAAGCTGAATCCTTCATCTCAAACTCACTTGATAATTACTCCTTAAATTCTTTAATTTCTCCTTATCTACCTTTTCAATTAGCATGTCATTCACATATAAAAGCAGTACGATATAACTATTACCAAAGTATTAGATAAAACAATAGTGGTCAGCTTGACACTTCATGTACCCACTAGCTGACATGAACCTGTCAAACCTTCTGTTCCACTATCTTACATCCTGCTTTAAGCCATAGAGACTTTTCTTCAAACTGTAGACCAAATTTTCTTTTCCTGGAATCTTGTAACCCTGCAATTACACCATATACAATTCCTCATTTTGATTATCATATAAAAAGGTTGTTTTGACATCCATCAACTCTAGATGTTGATCTCCCTATGCTACTAAAATTAGCACAAATATGATTGTTGTCATCTTTAAGATCAAAGAAAAAAATCTGTGTATTCCACTCTTTCCTTTTATTAAAACCCTTTCACAACAAGCCTTACCTTATGGAGTATGCTATCATCTAACTCTTCTTTCAGCTTGTCGACCCATTTGTTGTGTAGCCATCTAGTAATATCATCAGATCATAGTTCCAATTTGACTCAATAAACTGCATTATATCATCAATGGAAAACTCCCACTCCCTAAACTCTTTAATTTGAGTGGTCTTCTCAAAATACCCTGGTTCACCATTATTAATTAGAAGCAAACAACAACACAAAAGAGAATATCTGTGTAGGGGTCACATAACTCTACTGAACCTCTTGACTTCAAAACAAGTGACTGGGGAATTTCTTATACTTCATCTAATTGATCACTTCTTTGTTTCTCTTTCCTTCTGATCACCAATATCGTCCATCTCAACATGCTTGGACTCTTTAAAAATAACTAATGTTAATTCTGAGTTATGCTCATATCCATGTACATCTCCATTTCAAAGTGACATCCCTGCTGCTGATAAATTACTTATTTTGATAGTACCAGAACTTGTACTGAAACTCATCTAAGTCATACCCAATGAATGTGCACTTAAAATATTTCGAGTTAATGTTACTCCTGAACCCTACTTCAACATAAAATAATATAGAACACCCAAATTTTTATAGATGAAACTTATTCACCTCCTTATCACACTAGACTTCTTCAGGAAGCCTTCCTTTAAAGGTTTTGATAGACTACAATTAATTAGATAAATATTACTATTCACTGTATCAACCCATAATTGTTTTAACAAGAATTTATACAATCTCATGCTTCTAACACGCTCTATAATTGTTCTATTCATGCACTCAGTCACACCATTTTGCTGCTACATCCTTCAAATAGTGAACTCATGCATGATATCCTTTGTAGCAAATAAATTCTTGAACTTTTGATCACGATACTTGCTTAATATTTGATCTAAGATACTTTAGCTTCAAGTATGTCTCATTTTCTAACACGATCTTTCACTTCTTAATGACTTTAAATACTTTAGATTTTTGCTTTGAGAAGTAAGTTCATACCTTTTTGGTATGAACATCTATAAACATGATAATTGACAAAGTACTGGGATCCCTTAATGGACAGAACTAGAGTAGGATTATATACATCTGTATGCACTAGTTTTAGTTTATTTGAATTCATCATTGACCCATCTTTAGATAAAAAAACTTTAATTTGCCTAAAATTTATTTTTAGAAATTAAATAATTCATATCTTTCTCACTTATATGACTAAGCCTACGATGCTAGAGACATGCATCAACATTGATTTCAACCACAACAATGAAATATGCCATCTCATTGATCAAGTAAAGTGTGCCACCAATGTTACCCTGAGCTATTATCTTTGATCCTCTGGTCATATTACATGAATCACCTATGAAAGTATTTAAAAAATATGAATTTGTCAGCTGGCTCATCGAGATCAAATTTCTCTTCAATTTGGAAAACACCTAACTTCAGTAAGCTTCCAAACCATTCTACTTGGCAACTTAATATTTATATTATCTTTTTCCATGATATTGTAAGTCTTGTTGTCTCACAAATAAAATTTTCCAAAATGAATATGAGAGTAATTTTTGAATCTCTCTTTGTTGGGGCATGCTTGAAAACATGCACCTTAATCTTGGATACCCGAATTTACTATCCAAGCGTCAGTGTCGACTAGAGATAAAACTAGGGAGTAGCGTTGGATTTTACCTGTGGAGATTTGTAGAGAGATTTATTTCTTGTCCTCCACCACTGGCCTTCTTGGGAGTCTTGCGGTTCTTGAAATGCCTTCTCTTTATGTAGTTCCAGCATTCTCCTCTACCATTTCTTCTGCTAGACCTAAATTTTCCTCTCCTTAAATTAAATATATCTCTACCTATATTTGTGTCTTAATTATTTCCCTTATTTTCAAAATTCAATGTAGAACCTAAAAATTCATCATTCAATGTCTTTCTGCAAACTTCTTCATTCAACACTAGCCCCACAATGCCATCGAAGTTAGTCTTCATATTCCTTTAAGAAGTACTCACAACCATGACCAATCTATCCCAACTGTCTGATAAAGAAGACAAAATTTATAGTGCCCTGGCCTCATCATCAAATTTAATCCCCACATAACAGAAATGACTCGTTACATTGGTGAATTTACTCATATATTATACCCATGGATTGTCTTCCACCATCTTTATGTTGAATAACCTCTTTATTAAAAAAATCTTATTAGAAGTAGAAAGTTTTTTCGTATATCTTTGTCAAGACTACCATGAGATACATAATTGTTTTCTCATTCACTATATTAATGCAAAAGATGAAGAAATTGAAGGATGGATCAAACCAAGGGTTGTTCAATCCAACACCTCCCATTTCTTCAAATTAACAGATTCAGGTTCCTTGGTGACTCTTTGTAGTGACATATACATTTTTTGCTGATACAACAAATCCTTCATATGCATCCTCGAGAACATAAAGTTTGACCTATTGAACTTCTCCACTTGGGTACCTCGCTTCATCGGGCATTGCTCACACTAAAATCAAACACCACCACTCTGACACCACTTGTTGAGATAGAGATTTAAAACATATTGTACTTCGATCAGTTAGAATTTAAAACTACATCATGAAATATGATCCAACTGATTCGAGAGATCCATTATTAAATTCAAATAGATGTGCAACAAAAGAATTCTAGAAAAACCACACCAGGATTTAACTTCAAAAAACTTGATAACGGAAAAAACCATGGAGCCACACCACCAAAAATTTCTACTATGAAGAAACAAATGTACATAATTATTCACTTAGATTTTTTCTCTACAGTCAATAGAAGTTACTGAAGTTTGCTCTAAATTTCATCTCAATGTCGCAAGAGAAAGCCCTCGCTTTGAAATTCACCTCCCAAAATTTACCGCTCCACACCAATGCCCTCGAGAGAATACACCGCCCGTTAGAACTCTGAACTTATCTTCAGCTCGAACAAAAGGATAAAGAACTAATTCGCTCAGAGGTAAGTGTCAGTGTGATCACGCCATCACACAACATAATTATTTAATGCTATTGAGATGAAGTGACCCAACCAGTACCATGGTTATGCTATTATTCGGCTTCAATTTGCCATTTTGCGTAGCAAAACCCATTTCAGACGTGGTTATGCCATGCTACAGTGCACAAAGTCATTGTCGTGTGCTTCCTGAAGTTGTGAGTGCTCCCAAGCTCCACAAATTCAATAAATAAAGGGGTAGAATATTTGTTGTTTTTTATAAAATAAAAAACTTAGGGCTTTTTATATGCTTTCCACTCATATTTTATGTATTACATATCAAACAACTAAAATGTAACTTTTACTTATATATACTAATCTTTTTATCAATAAAAATATGTATTTCGCTTCTTAAAAGTTAAAAAAAGTGACATTTTTTATGTGATATGAAATATTTAGGTATAAAAAATAATGTTTATGTTAGATATATAAAAACATAGAAATTGGTGGCATCTATTTACATGGCCCAAAAATTTATCTATGAGATGAGTAAATATGAAATTATAGGTAAAGTGATATGCATGAAACTACCCCTTTATGGAGAAATGTAGAAATACTTTTCATTTGGATGGGTAAACACTACAGACAATGCTTAGCCCCTTGGCAAGGGCTTCACTGTGGTGACTCTCGTTCAATTTGCTCAGCTTACTTAAAAAAAATAGGTAACTTGTTGTAATGTAATGTTTCCCCCTCTTTTGACATTTCGAGATTACCAAAAAGAGTACCGGATCAACGTAGAAAACAATATAAATATGAAATGCAAAAATGCCTATTTTAGACAATTAATAAAATAAAATTTGAAAAGAAAATATTAAGATATATATGATATAGCGGACATTGATAAGTGCCGACAAGAGAAAAAGAACATGATATATAAAATGAAGAAATATATATTGAAAAGATTTGACAGAGTTATGAGCTTAAATTGTTGAATCTGATTCGAAAAATCCGAAACAAAATTATGAATAGATGCACACAAAATAGGAAAAAAAATACAAAATTTAATGTGAAAAAAAAGCCACGAAATCACGTAACACCAAGAAATTCACTATAACAAAAATCAGAAGAATCTTACAAATTACGCTACACCTAAGTCTCTCCAGACTTTGGATTGCTGTAGCGCTCTTCACACATTGGAACACTCTATAGCACTATACTCTTGGTCTTTGCACAAGAGAATTCAAAATCCAACCCCCTCAATTAGAAAAAACACATAATAAATAAAAAAACTACCCAAAATTGATTACAGGCACCAGGGAGCTGCAATGTAGTGCTGTAATATTACATTCTCGAACTATGAAACACGCAAAGACTCTGTTTTCCTGGCGTTGGGGCGCTGCAGGTACGACATTGGTGTGTTAGGGGGGTGGGGGATAAAGGTGAAAACCTTTGTTATATATACTCCTACATTTTATATTGATCTAAACTAGAATTATTGTGTTTATATCGCAATTAGAGTTCATAGAAATTCCTTGTAAGATCATAATTATGATAATTTAATTACAATTACAACCAATGCAGAATACAAATTTTACCTAAACCTACTATAATTACAACTAGCGTGTCAATCATACCTATGGTCTATAAATATTATAAACATAAAAATGTATCCTAGCGCTGATATTACCTCACCTGTCAGAATAAATTAGTCCCTAGTACGTTTGGTCCAATGAACTTTACAAAATATTAAAAAAAAAAAATTTTTTAAGTTAATACATTTTCGACCTGTCATAAAACACTCACGACTCCATTATATCGGTCATTAGTTGAATATCTACTATTACAATATTATATATCATATCAATCCATATAACCTTTGTACCATTAATAGATATATATAACATGTAAACTAATCTTCATTAGGATCATGTGATAGAACGTTCTAGTTCAAGAGTCTAATATTCAATTAAAAAAAAAATAATAATTCATAACTATATGAACTATAACAAGCCTATTCTTCTGCCCCTTGGCAACTTATTCTACTTCAAAGCAAGAATTGCTGTTTATTACCTTTCTTTTTAGCTTTTCTTATGATTTTAATTCTAGTTTTAAATTATCTCTCTCCTTGTAATAATGCCATTAATCATTATCTTGTTAATTTTACTTTTTATTTATTTATTTATTTATTTCTTCAAACTCTTGCAAACAAGCCCTTATCAGACATTTTTTTTTTTTGGAATTTTTTCGAATAGTCATTTAATATCCGAGTATACATTAGCTTTGCCAGAAATATTATGTTATTTTTATATAGTAAGATTGTACGAACATATTCATAGGTGTTAATTAGAAGCATAACAAATCAATATGTTTGACAACACCTTCAATTATAATCTCTAAATTTAAAATAAAAGCACAAATTTGTAGTGCTAGATTATGGATAAATGTGTGTGTAAGTGTGCAAGGTATGCCAAGTAATATCCTTCGGATTGTTAATTTGTCTTGTTGTAAAGATTTGCCAATCCACCGTCGTCAATTTTTGAATATGTAAAAATATTTTCTTTAGCTTCACACTTTTGGTGCAATGAGAAATTGGGAAAGATCAAGTTGTATGAACTCCTAGGCTTAGAAAGTTAAGGTTTAGGATAATAAATTTTCTCTTACTCATTGTCCAACTTTGGACTTCTTTTGTATAGATTTTATTGTGTCCTTTAATCTTTGTACAAAAATTGAAAAGAATTTAATAAAAAAATATAGAACTACTTAAAAATACATAATATTATGTCATGTCACATAATTATTCATGTCATTTTCTTTAGTTGCATGGACCATTAGGCCCAAAGGCAAATTGTGGATAGAAAGACAATCAACTTAGTATTACATAGCTTTCGAGTTAGTTATCAACTAAACTTTTCCGGGCCAAGTTGCAAGCTAAATGTATTCAAAACAATCTTGGTTAGTTCAATCAAATTCATTTTTTTGGTGAGCCTGATCCAAATTCATTCATGGGCCNTTGTCAGAATAAATTAGTCCCTAATACGTTTGGTCCAATGAACTTTGGCCCAAAATATTAAAAGAAAAAAAATTCTTTTTTAAAGTTAATACATTTTTTATCTGTCATAAAACACTCACAACTCCATTATAACTGTCATTAGTTGAATATCTACTATTACAATATTATATATCATATCAATCCATATAACCTTTGTACCATTAATAGATATATATTCATTAGGATCATGTGATAGAACGTTCTAGTTCAAGAGTCTAATATTCAATTAATAAAAAATAATAATTCATAACTATATGAACTATAACTTGCCTATTCTTCTGCCCCTTAGCAACTTATGCTACTTCAAAGCAAGAATTGCTTTTTATTACCTTTCTTTTTTTAGCTTTTCTTATGATTTTAATCCTTGTTTTAAATTCTCTCTCTCCTTGTAATAATGCCATTAATCAGTATCTTTTTTAATTTTACTTTTTATTTTTTTATTTATTAATTTATTTCTTCAAACTCTTGCATTTCCTCGCAAACAAGCCCTTATCAGTCATTAAATATCCGAGTATACATTAGCTTTGTTAGAAATATTATGTTATTTTTATATAGTAAGATTGTAGGAACATATTCATAGGTGTTTATTAGAAGCATAACAAATCAATATCTTTAACAACACCTTCAATTATCATCTCTAAATTTAAAATAAAAGCACAAATTTGGAGTGCTAGATTTATATAAATGTGTAAGTGTGCAAGGTATGCCAAGCAATATTCTTCGGAATGTTAATTTGTCTTGTTGTAAAGATTTGCCAATCCACCGTCGTCAATTTTTTAATATGCTTTTGGTGCAATGAGAAATTGGGAAAGTTCAAGTTGTATGAACTCTTAGGCTTAGAAAGTTAAGGTTTAGGATAATAATTTCTCTCTTACTCATTGTCCAACTTTGAACTTCTTTTGTATAGATTTTATTGTGTCGTTCAATCTTTGTACAAAAATTGAAAAGAATTTAATAAAAAATATAGAACTACTTAAAAATACATAATATTATGTCATGTCACGTAATTATTCATGTCATTTTCTTTAGTTGCATGGACCATTAGGCCCAAAGGCAAGTTGTGGATAGAAAGACAATCAACCTAGCATTACATAGCTTTCGAGTTAGTTATCAACCAAAATTTTCCAGGCCAAGTTGCAAGTTAAATGTATTCAAAACAATCTTGGTTAGCTCAATCAAATTCTTTTTTTGGTGAACCTGATCCAAATTCATTCATGGGCATTACCAATATATTATTAAGTCATACTCGCATTAAAGGTTTTTTGGGTAAATCCTCCTTTAAAATATAAAAAATACAGTAGCCTTATTGATTAGATTGGTTAGATAGATTTAAGAACATATAGAGATTTTTCTGAAGTCAAGTTTCAAGCCCTCAATCATAGAGAAATGTTCATTATTATTAATTTCCTCTTAGAATGATACAAACCCAAGCCCAATAATAATAACTAAACTTTCATCATATATAAAAGGGTCAACAAAATGAGTTATAAATTATAAATTATGTATTTAATTACAAAATAAAAAAAAATTAAATTTTTCAAAATTAATATTATTCTCAAAGTAAAATTCATAATTCACACCATTAATAAATGAGTAATATTGACTTGATAATGGTCCTCCATAAAAAAATTTGCTTAGAAAACTCTTCAACAAAAAATAATGGCTATACTTTAAATATTGTAGGGCACATAAAAAAATATGATAGCATACATAAGAACAAATTGTTGCCCAAATTCATAAAAAATTTCTAGTTGAAAAATTGGTCGGTTCAGTAGCCCTATATAATTATTTATTTGTAGAATATTTTTCCTCCTAAGCTATGTAGTTAACCATCAAACTAATTCAAGACTTTTAAGTTACTTAAAATCTAGTGTTTTAGTACCTGCAATTTTCATGACTCTATTAATGATCGAAGATGATTTTGTTTCCTCTCTTCAGGACACATTCATGCCTTCTTTGAGTAAACTGATTCATACTTTTTTTTTACTAATTTAGTGGTGAAACAACATTTGTTTCATTTAAGAAACTTTATCTAATGTAAATTTAGTGTTTCCAGTCAAATAATTGATTAGCAAATTTTATTTAAACATTTTTTTTCACTTCAAACAGCCAATTATGCCTTTACAAGGCAGCCAATATTTGCGTGGCTCAACCTGGCTAAAAAACCTCTATCTCAAAACCAAAGTGGCTAATGGATAACCCTAGCCTTTTTCTTTTCTCATTATTGTTATGCCATCTCTCTAGTTCTCCTTCAAATTTGTNAAAAAATACAGTAGCCTTATTGATTAGATTGGTTAGATAGATTTAAGAACATATAGAGATTTTTCTGAAGTCAAGTTTCAAGCCCTCAATCATAGAGAAATGTTCATTATTATTAATTTCCTCTTAGAATGATACAAACCCAAGCCCAATAATAATAACTAAATTTTCATCCTACATAAAAGGGTCAACAAATTGAGTTAAAATTTATAAATTATGTATTTAATTACAAAATTTTAAAAATAAAAAAATTAAATATTTCAAATTAAAAATATTCTNTTTATTTTTAAAATTTTGTAATTAAATACATAATTTATAAATTTTAACTCAATTTGTTGACCCTTTTATGTATGATGGAAATTTAATTATTATTATTGGGCTTTGGTTTGTATCATTCTAAGAGGAAATTAATAATAATGAACATTTCTCTATGATTGAGGGCTCGAAACTCNAAAATATTCTCAAAATAAAATTCATAATTCACACCATTAATAAATGAGTAATATTGATTTGATAATGGTCCTTCAAAAAAAAAATTGCTTATAAAATTCTTCAACAAAAAATAATGGCTATACTTTAAATATTGTAGGGCATATCTAATCTTGAAAAAATATGATAGCATACATAAGAACAAATTGTTGCCTAAATTCATAAAAAATTTATAGTTGAAAAATTGATCGGTTCAGTAGCCCTATATAGTTATTTATTTGTAGATTGTTTTTCCTCCTAAACTATGTAGTTAACCACCAAACTAATTCAAGGCTTTTAAGTTACTTAAAATCTAGTGTTTTAGGACCTGCAATTTTCATGACTCCATTAATGATCTAAGATGATTTTGTTTCCTCTCTTTAGGACACATTCATGCCTTCTTTGAGTAAACTCATTCATACTTATTTTTTTACTAATTTATTGGCGAAACAACATTTGTTTCATTTAAGAAACTTTATCTAATGCAATTTTAGTGTTTCCAATCAAATAATTGATTAGCAAATTTCATTTAAACATTTTTTTCACTTCAAACAGCCAATTATGCCTTTATAAGGCGGCCAATATTTGCGTGGCTCAACCTGGCTAAAAAACCTCTATCCCCTACCCTTTTTCTTTTCTCATTATTGTTATGCCATCTCTCTAGTTCTTCAAATTTGCGCATGATTTTTATATAGAATGAATTCAGGCTTAAGAACTGGATAGCAAACCAAAGTAAATCATCAAATTTCCTAGTCTTGCTATCTAATGCCAAGCTGACAGGTTGACGAATATGAGCAGCCCATTACCAACTGTCGAATATGAAGTGTCGGTGTATCTGTCACAGTTAGCCCATAAGTGTGAAGCGTGGCCGAGATCGCTCACCAACTTGCTGAAGGGGCCAAGTTCGCATCATTATTCAAGAGATTGACTCAGTTGATGAGGATAACTCGCTCTAAAGCGAAATTGCTTATCGTCGAATTACCTCAAATGCGGATGAAAAAGAAGAGCGGTAAGAAAAATAAATCTTGAGATACAACCGTACCAGAGATAATATTAATTATAATGTCGAAGTCGAGAGAAAATAAAAAATGATAAAAAATGATACATGGGACATCTCTAGAAATCTATGTAATGAATAGCTATTTTATTATAAATGAAAATACCTTCTATAAATTTAGGAGAAATCATGGAAATGAGAGTTTTTCCCTTCCTTTTCTCTTACAAAAATATAATGATTTATCTTTTATTTGACTCATTATCTCTCCTTTCTAACTCTTTCTCTGAGGTCTGAGTCCACAAATAAATTGAAATCCAATAACCACTTCATTAATTATGCCTATCGAAGATGGAGAAAAGCATAGTTAATCTGTCCATATTTCAACTGTTCCGAATGCATGGTCCTGACCAATGTTTTAAACTTTGTCACTTCAATTTAAATACAATTTATGTCAAACTCCTGAATGTGACTGGACCCACTCCCACTCCACCAACAATTGAATTAAACGCTCGTGACAATAAAAACGTGGTAGGCTTCAAATTGCTTTCAAAAGCAGATGTTTTATCTGGCAAAGTCGAACCGCCAACGAGGATTTCACCAATCTTCTTAAGCATTAGTGCGTAAAGTTAGGGTCGGTTGTTCAAAGTAGACTTTATCATGATCAGCTAAGGCTCTGTCAAATCTAGTTGGTTGTCATGGCCCTCATTATGTTGTTAACATTATTATATAAACAATTAGTTCTTATTTATAATGATTACTTTTTAAACCTTTTTGGCTGTTTGATTTGCTCAAAAAGTAATATGGCAAAATGTATACGTTATAGAACTAATGTATTATTAAAGTTTAGATTATTTGGGGCCGCTTGGTTTGGTGTACAATAAATGGGGGCTTCATCTTTTTCTTTTGATTTATTGTAGAATAAAAATAATATAGATTACAAAGAAGACCAGGCATACAGATGGGTGGCGAATGACAACAAATAGTTTGTAGAGGGCGGGCATGAGAGCTGGTGGCGACCACACCTAACAACGATATGCATCAATAAAAAGCGGGTAGAGGATTGTCGAAGGCGAGTAGTTTAGGTCATAGCTGGTGGTGATAGACAGGTGACTGATGGTTGTGGTGAGAAGACAGTAGCGGTGGTCACTACAGGAATTTAGGCTTTTTCAGACGGTCACAATCTGTCGGTTATGATAAGAAAAATCTTTGCTTTCAATGTTATGGACAGTTTGATGCTCGAAGGTAAAAAGTTTATCGGTAATTCCAAAACCGACTAATATTCCAACTGAATAAATGTTGCCGACAGTTTTCCAACAATTTAATGTTGTAGTTTTCTTCGAGAAAATTCGAGTCTTCGGTTCGTACGGTTACTCTGTCGGTCATAGTACACGTCGAAAAAGTGTCACATCCGTTGGTTTTTTGAAGCAGACAAAACCGCCGTTTGTGCGTTGTTTTTTATAGCCGACGGATTTATTGTCGGAAAAGTGTCACACCCGTCGGTTTTTAACGCAGACAAATCCGTCAGTTAAGTCTTGTTTATGTATTTTTTCTTATAACTGATGAATTAACTGTCAGAAAAGTGTTGCACCTGTTGTTTTTGTGTGACACACTGTATGTCATTGATTATGTGTCAGTTAGACATCGGTAAAAATGTCCATCAACTAGCCGTCAGTTTTAATTACGAATAAGTTTGNTATATATATATATATATATATATATTGTATATATATTACCACACCTGTTATCACAACATTTAATATACAATTTCAAGCATTTAACGAAATAACATACCTGTTAAATAGTAAATTATATATTCAAATAATAAAATAAATAAAATATATTTACTCTAAAATATGTATCACTATTCATAGAAAAATATATCTAAATGTACATAAATATAAAAAAAATGAAAAATATCTCTCCTAATTATCATCCTGTATCTCGTCAACCTCATCTGCATCATACTTCGCCGCTTTCTCCTCCTTCAATGCTGTCGTTGTCTTGCCACTCTCCCTCATTTGCTGTCGGAGGGAATCCAACTCAGCCTTCATGTTGGCCTCCAACTTTGACCTCCTCTGAGAGAAGCGGACCTCCATCTCACCAGAGAATGTCGGAACATGCCTGGAGATCTCCTCATCCTGTATGGTAGAGGTAGAATCTATAGATGCGTTAGTGGATGAGTGAGTGTCGTAGGCAAACCTTTACAACCCGAGCCCGTAGACTCAACTTTTCTTATTCCCTCCAGTAGCCTTCCTCCGCAGGTCATACTCACAAGAATCACGCTCGCGGATTGTAGTACCTCTCGATGCCTGGGATCGTCTCTTCTTCAACTGCTGGAATCTCTCCTTATAATAAAAGTAGTTACATTCAGTTAAAACAAACATGTATTAACATCAAACTACTTTTGCTCGTCAATTACCCAGGTTGCACGAGATCTGTCGTCGATCCATGACTGGTTGGACCGCCTCCGGTGGGTTCGCTCATGTACATAGGCGGCGGAGGGCTCTAGTCCAATCTCCATAGTCTATCCATAAAACAAAATAATTAGAACACATCTCCAAACTACAAAAAACCTTATAGAATTAATAAAAATGCATACAAGTGGGCAAACAAGTGTGCATGTGCACACACCAACACCCACACAAACGTAGTTGTGCATGCGCACACAAACAATCACGCAACGGTCCCCTCGCACATGTGTGCTCGAACCTCCGACTCACCCTCAACTATCTATGCACCCTCACACCAGAGCACACACACTAATCCCGACAATGCACGCACGCACACTCTGACACACTTCCACACTCACACACACATGTGAATGCACGAGTATGCATGTGCATGTTCGCCTAACATCTGCATGCATGGGTACACCGACGTGCAGGCACAAACATGTTACTACATGCCATCGAGCACACATGCTGCCCGCCGTCAGGTTTGCATGCCCCCACGTATATGACTGTGCCCTCACTGGCCCATGTAATTACATATTGATAATGTTACCTTCTTGAGAACACTATTGTGCTTATTTGTTTCTATGTACGTACATGTGCACCCAAGCATAAGTGCCTATGCGCCCATACACCTATCACTGTCGGACTGCGCCAAGCCACCGTCGTACCATCGTCAGGCCACCGCCACCAAAAGTGGCAACAATGACATAGTGAAATACTTTTTCTTTGTTTTAATATTCTTTGAATTTCTGGACTAAATTTTGGTATCTTTAGAGCTCAAAAGTGCATTCTTGATAGCTAAAATCTCCCAATATACAAATTTGTGTAACTTCTTATGTATGTTGAAGACTTTCTTAATACTGACTGCATATTTTCAGGCAACACGGAACACATCGCCCGAAAAAAGGAGGCAACTATTATATTACTAAAGATTATACGAACAAACATGAATCTTAATGCATATTTTGTATGAAATCTTGCAAATTCAAATTCATGATCATCCAAGTTATGATTTTATCAAATATTTAATCAAATTGAGCATCTCGATAAGAAAAACCCAAGGAATTTAATATTGGCTCAATATGGGTGCAGCAAGTGCATGTTAAGCCATTAAAGCACAATAAGAGACTTTAGATCATCAATTGAATGATCAAATGAACTTCTAATTTGACATATTTATAGTCCATTTGAGCGTCTTGACGAGAGAATTTTATGAATCTAAAATCGCTCAATTCAGAGGTCATTAAACCACTATCACTCTTAAAATACCACCAATGATCAAAAGGGTCAGTCTAGATTGGTCAATCAGATGGTTAGAGAAGTTATGTGCCAAAAGGCAAAAACGACTCTCCCCAAAAAGCTATTAGACATATTTTTTTGCTTGTAAAGAGAGGAGAAGAAGAGAAGTGAAATTTTAAAATGGTTAGATGCTGGAATTGTTCAATCAGACTGGGCGCCGACAGCGCCATTTGACAGAGACTTGGGATTTAATTACAGGCATCTGGCACCAGTGTCAGTGGAAGCCCTGTTTCTAGAAGATTCGACGAATTTGGACACTTTTTGAAGAGTTTTTGAATACATCTATTGGAGAACCGACCTAGGCTCTATTTAGAGCTGAAATTTGATCAGAACCCCCCCCCCCTCGCACCATTTTAAATTCCTCCACTCATTTCAGTTTTCCTCTTCACACACCAACATTCCACGTCATTCCACACCATTAGTTAGTTATTATTTTTATAGTTTTGAGTTTTTGTGGTGAATTTAAGTGTGAATTCTTCTCTAAGAAGTATTGGAGAGGAAGAGAAGTGAGAGATTTTTTCTTCCTACATTTCCTAAGAGAGGCTACAAAAGATTTTCTTTGAGAAATAGTTTCAGATAAGTGTTATTTGTTTATTATTATTGTATGAACTTTCTTTTATATATGAAATTTATGTTTTTTTGTATCTTTCTGATGAAGTTTGAGTAGATTCATTTATCTTTCTTCCTACTCTGATATATGATGAAATGAAGAGATAATGTGGATGTGTCAATATTAAAATTTAAAATAAATTGTGATGTTTTTTTCAACTTCGCTCTTAATTGAATTGTTAAAATATGTTATGAAACATATGATCCAAGAAATGAAGTACGAGTTCAACAACAGAGTGAGAATCATATTTAAGTCCATGAAGGAGGATTTCGTTCATAGAATTAAGTGCAAATAAATAGGAAAATATACTTTGCTGGGTGTAAAATTGAAGATTTCTAGGGTGACAGACTAAAAATCCCCAATTTGATCTTAGCGTTTAAAATAATAAAGCGAGAGTTAGCCTTCAGGGGAAGGGGAGTGGAGCTCTGGAGTGGGAGCCAATATCCTCCTAGCCTAGGCACGAATTTAGGGACTAAACCTAAGATTAAACAATGATTTTCTATAACATTGAATTAGGGTAGAGAATTAAAATTGCTCCTATTTGGTACAATACATATCTAAACCATTCATCTCCTTTCATTTCACCAAAAACTCATTATAGTGGGAAAGATACTTTTTCATAATAGAAAACTTCATCACATAAACATAGTTTAGTAGTTATTAATTTTAAACTCTGCTTTTAAATTATGCTAGTAGTGAATAATTTAGCTTTGATAGTATCTTAAAACATTCGAAATTAGTGACATTAATTTCGATTGATTTCTGTGAATTTTCTAATTAATTTATCATTTCAAATTTAAATCTTCTTCGTGGGATCAATATTTGGGACTTAAAAAGAAAGTCTTATATTACTTGATAATGATACGTATACCTGCGTAAAATCCCAACTTTAAGTGCTTAACGCTATTATTCATAAAATTCCACATCAAGTTTTTTTTGGCATCGTTGCAAAGTAAAGTCAACTTTATAAATTTTAGACAACTATATTTTTTGGGATCAGAAGACCCAACGAGTGACCACCAGCTTCTGTAGTCGCTGGCCACCGTCAACCGCTGGCGTCACCACCACTTGTTGTTGTCAATCGTCGGTCGTCTGCAACCGCTGTTTGCAACTATTGTTATATACAAACTATGATTGTTGTTCAATTTCCTAATACTTGTATTTTTTGAATTATATAAAGACAAATATAATTTTCAATGTAAGATTATAATCTTGTTCTCCCTTTCCTGAGAGAAAGGTGTAACGATGTACTTACAAATATATAGTGTGCTACTTTGACTAGGCCAAACCCTATTATTTTTTTTCTTTCCTAAGTATTTTCATGTAAAAAATCCATCCTTCGACGTTTCTTTTATTTGTGTTTGTGTTGGATCTTAGTGAAATGTTTGGATATTAAATTAATGAATTTGTAGGAACCCAACATTATGTAGATTAGGAATATTTATTTATGAGTAATTAAAAAGTTTCAGAAAAGGCCAAACTTCATTTAACTAAGCTGGTCCATGATTTAGTGACTTTTAGATGTGTATCTTTAGAACAAGTTTATTACTCTATAAAAGTAATATTTAGAATTTGCTTCACCCACCAATCTTAAATTTATATTGGATTTTCTTAATTATGTATTGTGAAGTAATAAAAAAATTTTGAGGCCTTTATATATGTACCACATTAGCATATCAACCACCCAAACTTAAAATTTTTCTTAAAGATCATCAAACTCTTATGTTTTCGGCATAGATTTGGTGGCCTATTAAGAATTGAAGCTTTAGTGCTTAACATGTTAATACATTGGAATTGAGTGGAAGGTATGTAAATCTCCAAAAAAAATTGGATGTAATAATGTAAGATATTAAAGGTTGCATACAAGATTCTTCAAGTTGTTTGAAGACATAAATTTATCATTTGCAACAATCAATAAGTGAAAAGGAACACACATTTTTCTAAAAGAAAATCCTACAAAAGAAAAATTATGTGTATTGGCTAGTTCAAAATATTTACTAATAAAATATTATGTTAGAGGGCGCCTCTTCAAGAAACTAAAAAATTTGTTTTATAATATTAAAGATCCCGAACAAGCTAAAAGTTCTTTATACGTGATGGAGGAAGAAATAAAGAGGTTCAACGTTGATGATGAGGATGACTTTAATATTGCATTTTTTATTAGATAAGGGAGATCGATTAATCGATTGATCAAGAGGCGTAAGATGGTTAAGGATGTATATATATGGTAGCCATCAAATAACTAGTGAAGAAGTGAATTGAATAATGAAGGGCAAATTTCAAACCTTATACATATATCAAATTTAAAGCAACAATATGCTTCAAATGATGAAAGAAATCAAGCAGTAGAAGATAGAAACCATGTAATAACAATGATGGATGTTGAATGGTGGTGCCATCGATTGCTGAGTATTAATTCTTGTCCTATGTCTAATCATTCATATTCAGACATAATTTGTTGATTATTGGTTAATGCTAGTTATTAGTTATTAATAAACAATACATGTAAAATTTTAGTGTTCATCAAACATTGGCGCTTAGTCATTATTAGTGGATGTCAAGTGTTTGTATGAACTGTTAGACATTAGGGCATGGAAGAGCATTACATTATGGATGGAAGATTTTGTATGACAAGCAAAATATCAAGAGCAATGTTGATAGAAGGAAAATAATCAAGATCATCAATAATAGATGATTGAAAGGAATTGCAAAATTAGGAAAGATAATAGGAACATTAAATAGCTTATTTATGCTTCTAAAAGAAATTTGAATGGCATTTTTTTATAATTTAATCATTTATAAAGTTTAAAATCTAATAAATGAAGTAGAAATATGTATTAAGTAATAATAGATTTTGAAGCATGGGCATATTTTGATGTTTATAAGAAATTATATTAAAATATTTCTCATATTTATTAACAAATAACACATTAGAACATGCTCTTCCTTATATAAAAAAAAATGATTAAATGGTCCATCTCTTAAGTTGATACTGCTTGATTTTAATGAGCTACTATGGATCACATTGTACAAATTACAATTATTAGTTGTAGTATATAGTGGCCCATGTGGTCTAGCAATAGTTGACAATGATATTGATCTATGATGTTTTATTGATATTTGCTAATGGTAAATTTGTCTATTAATGAACCAAAGGTAACATTGCAAAACTCTTAATTTCATGAACCAAATGAACCTAATGTATATAAAATTTAACTATCATATCCTTTGAAGTATATAATTAAGGAAGCTTTAGAAAAAATTAGGGTAAATGAACATGGTTGATGATTAGATACACTCGTAGTATCAATTGTTCTTTGTTCACAAGAATAATTCAACACAATAAACGAAGAATTTGTTAGAGCAATGTAAAAGTTATTGTAATTTTGGGGTGTAAGAATCAAATTTGATATCACCAAATACAATTACAGCAATAAATTATCATTTTTTTTGGAAAACTATCAATTCCCTCAAGTGTAATGCAATGTAACAAACTTATTGTGATTTAGTCATTATAGATGTTTTAAAAGGATCATGAATATATAACCAAAATTAGTACAATTAAATAACAATGTAAGATTACTTATGGTGAGAAGAGTCTATCGTTCAAATAGTTTTGTGATTTGAATTTTCTTGATGTCTTTGGAATGAACTTGATGTGGTTATTGCTTTCAAATATGAAAAATTAAAAATGATTAATTTCTATTTTAAATATTCAATCAATCCCCATTTTTTATTTTTCATATTATTTGATCATTACTTTCAAATATGAAAAATGATGTCAAATTTTATATTTAATTTGATAAATTTATAAAAATTTATTGGTCCTCAAATTCATTGGATATTTAAAACAATTTCATGAAATATTTTTTCATTAAGAACTTCATGATATTTAACATGAAGCTTAAAATAAGCGTTCATATATTTATTAGATAATACCTTACACTTATAATTTTTATAATAGGATCACTTTTATTATAATTCTTAAAGTTATTTCAAGTATCATATGACATTATAATCATGCAGATGATAGCTAACGTTTACAAGCATTAAATATTGAGAAGTTTCAACTTTTTCAATAACTCCTCTTATAAACGTTTCTCAAAAGCTCTATCAACAATTATCTCAAGAACATAGAGACACTTGGATACAACTTAGTTTTTAAAATATTAAGAAGCCTAAATGTTAATTAACAACATTAAAAATATGATGATATAATAAATTTATTGAAGGATCAAGGAGCTCTGACATTAAGTAAAAATTAACATTCAATTAATCTTTAGTTCATCTTTTAATGATATTATTTACCATAAATATCAATAGCCAAGACTGACATAGGGCATTTGATATTCTCTTACAATATAAATTATCGCTTGACCCTTTTTATAAATAAAATAAATATTTTATAATTTCTTTTTTTTTTAATAACAAGTATGCCAATTTTGAAAAAATTTATAAATACACTAAGCTTTTGGATTCTTGTTTGTTTACCATTACAATATGTTGAATTCCAAAATGTCTCATGGGTCACGCCTAAGGGAAGGAGTATTGGACAGACAATAGGAGTTGAGAAAAAAGAATTAAAAGCAAAGTACACTATAACACAAGTTTTTTGGGGATAAGTTAAGTAATCATTTCTATCCCTCTATTCATAGATTATAGGGAGTGTCTCCTAAATTACATATTTGTCCGTATCTAAATAGGAACGTTACAACTGATTGATGTGTCATTACACATTTACATATTTGTAACTGACTCTAGGATAATTTATAATGAATAACCGTCATTGACACCGTTTCACATTCATAGCTATTTGAGACTAGATATAAATGATCTGCTAATGTTATCATTCAGTTATTCAATAATCGTTATGTTGGCTCTCAGTTGCTTGGTCGGTTGGAAGGTCATCAGACAACCTTTTTTAGGGAACTCTCCATAGAGATCTTCTTGTCCTTAAAGATGAATTTAGATCACTAGATAGAACGTGTGTCACCGTAATCTGATGGACAACTTTCCTTTAAACAGGAGGTCTTCATAGAAGGTTATCAAGATGTTCTAGGGAGTGACCATTAGTTATCTCTGTGAGGGACCCAAGAATTCGGTAGAGTGTGTTCAAGCTATACAACATTCCCTTAGATCATACACATACTATTTTTTTTTTTTTTTGTTCAGACATGCATTCTTTCAGTTGGCCCATCATCTGACCGAATGAAAAGTTGCTTGAAGCCTTTGCCTTTCAATTGTTCTGGTGTAGTCATTTGGTATTTTTGTAGTGTGATCCGTTGAATTTTCTCAAGATTTGTGTGATCATATGTTCGATGTACACTTTACTTATGGTACTTTTTTGTCCTCTGCAAACCATCATAAATAGTTTTTTTTTTCCACATATTCCGTTCATCTTTGAATAATGGATGATAATATCTAGAACACAACAATCATAACTCTTATAAAAACATAAACAATATTTGAATACGCTAAATAAAAATTATTCTGCATAATGTTCATCAATTTACATGTGCAATCATGTTATTCTTTTTAATTAGTTTATTTTCTAGCTCATATCGACTCAAATTGAAGTACCGAAATAAGCAAGTTTAGATTTTATCAAATTAGCTGAAGGTCGGATCAAAAAATATATATACTAAAACATCTGTAGTGACAGGTGAATTTGGTGTTCAACATCTTAGCATTATACTAAAATATGCTCTTAAATAATTTTAGAGTAGCCTGAATGAGCCACGATGCTTTTTAAATGAAAATATCAGCAGAAAAAAATGACAATCTATACTCAATTGAAATGATTCTGCTGGTAGGAGTTTTTCACTTCCAATTAAAGGGGGAAGGTTTACATACATACCTCAATTCTTATGTATTTACACATTTAGTACATAAACTTCGTTTTTTACATAAATTGCCGCCTTACTCGTACAAAAAAAGTGTATTTAATTTTTCAAAAGTTAAAATAAAGGTATTTTTATGGATGCTAAAGATTTGGATGGTAGAAATATGAAAAGCAAAGTTAAGCTATTAGATATGTAAACACATGGAAATTGGGAGGCATGTCGGTAAATGGCCCTCAGAATGTTGTAATAGAATATAAGAGAAATGAACTATTAGTATCAAGCAAAATGCTATGTGGAAAAATTGCATAAATGTTGGACTAAGAAATTATCTCATGAGATATTCAAATTTCATTCTACTAATCACATCAAAAAATAGAGCTTGAGATGAGTAGAAAGATAAGAGGGACAGAAATGATTTCTATGCAGAGCTATAATATTTCCATTGATCATTAAAAATAGTGGAACCTCTCTTCAATAAAAGCTTCCCCAATTTATAGAGTATTTAATATAATAAGTATATTACATTTTTGTCCCTATTTATCTGGATGGGGACTACACTGGGATGCTTTTGATATTTTATAAGCTACAATTTATTATTTGGCAGTTTTCTAGCTCGATCAGGTCAAGTTAGTTGGCTTGGCTCGGCCGACCGAGCTTTAACTTGGTCAGTTTAATTTAATCAGCTATTTTAGAAGTCCGATCTCCAATAAGTGGTCTTTATAGTTCTGGAGACATCTGAAGATATTTGCTAAACTGATCTTCCCATTAGTTAGGCCACGACCTCTGTACCGGGTCGGCTCCCTCCGGTTTGGAGACAAATTCAGACGGACTTAAAACCGAATCAGATCAGCTCGAAGACCGAATCATTAACGACCATGTTAGTTACCTCAGGATTCATTAAGCTTAAGAATTTGGTCACCGTCCTGAAGGCGACCTATGTTTTCCGATCCAAGTCCACCAAGTACCAGTTTTCTCCGCTCTCACCCAAATCCAATAAATCCTCGATCCTCCCCCAAAAGTTAGCCATTTCCGTAAAACACCCACCTGCCGCACTTATCCTTCTTCTTTCTGCATTTACTTAACTTTCCTCACGGGCTCGAAATCTGTAATTTGATCAATTAAATATCCGGCTCATTTCCCGATTACATCGGCTGAAATCAACATACCCTCTCATGGCTTCATCTCCAATCGCCCTTCTTCTCATTCTTTTCCTCTTCTTCTCCCGTCCATCCTCCGCCACTCCAACCACCAATAACTCAAGCGACCATCAGCTAACCATCTGCAAATCCACTCCCTTCCCAAAACTCTGCCTTGACTCCCTCAAACTCTCCATCTCCATCTCCATCAACCCCACCCTCCTCTCTATCCTCCTCCACTCGCTCGAATCCGCCGTCTCCGCTGTTTCAAACATCTCACCACTTCTAAGCTCCCATTCCATCTTCGAAGCCCAGCGCGGCGCTCTTCAGGACTGCGGCGAGCTCCACTCTTCCACCCTCTCCTCCCTCCACCGCTCCTCCTCCCTTCTAAGCTCCTCCACCTCAACCAAAGCTGTCGCCGAAGCTCAGGCTCATCTAAGCGCTTCCTTAACCAACAAAGAAACCTGCCTTGAAGGTCTTGCCGGCGCGAGGGGCGCGCAGGTACCCGCGCTCGTCAATGCATTGACCAACTCGTACCGTTACGTCAGCAACTCCCTCTCCCTCGTATCCAGTTCCAGCAACCATGGGCGTCGAGGCCGGAAGCTGGAGGCAGAGCCTTCGCCGGGATGGCTTAGAACTCAGGAAAAGCTGCTGTTGGATAGCGGAGATTACAGTGGGTATGATACGGCGTCGGTATTAACGGTGGCGGCAGACGGAAGCGNGGGCAGTGGCGGGGGTGAGTGTGGGGTTTAGGGTGGTTGCGGGGGCGGGTGCGTAGGCGAGAGACTTCATCTTCAGTCAACATTTAGAACAAGGAGATTAAATTTTATTAATTAGTGCACATTACACATACTATCTAATAAAATAAAATAAAACAGTACGTAATAAACATAAAACACATAAGTATGTAGTAGATGGGTAGACGAAATGATAAAGTGCATGATACAACTACTAAAATAAAAAAATACAATTACGCAATAAATTGAAATACGAAATTCAACAAAAGGTTCAATAAGCTTAACTCATCTTACTTAGCATTGTCTGAAGGGTGACTGGAGGATGTAGTCATAATCTCTTCTTCAAAGCATCGTCGGAGTCGTATTGATCACAGAGATTAATTTCTTTGTATTCACCACTAGAAACCTCTATGCTGGCATTAATTTTTTATTTCACAAGTGTAGGGTGTCCACTTGCATGGCTCTAGAAGTCTACAGTTCATTCATAGCATCCAGTAGCTCAAGACCCACCGGGACCTTCTGGCACTTGTTTGGAGCAAGTAGCTAGATTTGGTTGGCGATTCAACCATACCTGGTAAAATTCCCTCTGGGAGGCCTATGTGGGATGTGTGAAATAATGGTGCCTAATTTAAGGATTATAGGCAACCACACGTCCATCTGGAGCCTCCCACGACCATAGAAGTCACAGAGTCCACCTACGTCTGCAATGGAAAAATTAGGGTTCGAGACACCCTACCCGGATTGCGGTTTATGATGGTAATTGACATTGATTTCTCCAGTGAATAACTAATGAGAATACTTCATTTTGAATTCATGGGACTATATTTCACTCATATGGAGTCTCTCATAGCTTCTGGATAATAAAAATCTTCCATCTGGTGTTCCCGGTGAAAATCAGGGTTTCGGGTTAGACAGATGCCTCAACCCCAACTTTAGACTCCTAGACGCCTGAAATCACTTTCTCGAGCGTTCAAACCCAAGAGCACAATGCAATAACACTGGTTTACGGGAGAAAGATCGACAGAGTGAAAAATAGAACGAGAAAAATCACACCGTACAAGAACAACACAACGGAGCACACAGATTGACGTGGTTCGACAAATTGCCTACATCCACGGAGTTGCAGAGGATTTTACTACTTGAGAAATTTACACCAGTCGATCATCTCGACTTACAAGAGAAATGTCTCACTCTTCGTTGCTCTCTCTGTTCTTCTCTCTCTATATTGAGATACACCGAAGAAGACAAACTTACAAGAGAAATAAACACAATTTCTCTTCTGCCACGAGCCACCAAGAAGAAGCCTAGTGAGAATAATCTTCTTCTTCTTCCTTCTTTTTCCTTCTGCCGCAAGGAACTACCGGTTGCACTTCTCTTCCTCTGCACAGAGGAAATCTTTCTTTATCCTGAGGAAACCGAAGAACTCATACCGTGACTTCTAAACCCATGGAGAGTCATCCGAAGCTTTTATCACGAACAAGAGGGAGCGAAGAGATGCTTCCCTTCATAAAAAAGGAATGTGAGAGTGGTTATTTGTGAAGAGGTGTGACTCTCTAAAGCAAAGTAACAGCTCAAGCATAGTTGGTCGGGCTCCACCCTTTCTAACAATGTATTTACATATTGAGTACATAAACTTCATTTTTATATAATTACCACCTTACATATACAAAAAAGTGTATTTAAGTTATTAATAGTTAAAATAAAGATCTTATAGATACGAAAGATTTGGATGGTAGAAATATAAAAAACAAACTTAAGGTATTAGATATGAGAACACATAGAAATTGGGAGATATGTAGGTAAATGCCCCTCAAAATGTAGTTATATAATATAAGAGAAATGAACTATTAGTGTAAATCAAAATGCTATGTGGAAAAACATTAAATGATTGCATAAATGTTGAACTAAGAATTTATCCCATGAGATTCAAATTTTATATTGGGAATCACATCAAGTAATAGAATTTCAGATGAGAGTGAAAAGATAGAGCTATAGTCTCTCAAATGATAATTAAAAAAATTAAAACCTTTCTATAAAAGCTTCCCCCATTTATGGAGTATTTAATATAATAAGTATATTACATTTTTGTCCATATCTGGATGGGGACTACGTTGGGATGTTTTTAATATTTTATAAGCTACAACTCATAACTTAGTCAGTTTGTCGCACGGTCGGCTCAACTTAGTTGGCTTGGCTAGGTCAGTTTAATTCAGTAGACTATTTTCAGAGGTCTCATCTCGATAAGAGGTCTTTATATTTATGAGATGTCTGAAGATATTTGCGGAACTGACCTTCCCATTGGTTCTGCTTTCTTGTGGGACAAACCTCTGTATTGTGTCGGCTCCCTCCAGTTTGGAGACTTAGAGACACCCTCTTGATTATTTTAAGGATGATCTGATCCGTCGGCATCGATTAGCCCTTCTCCTATCAACTTTTGGGTTTGTTCTGCTTTTGTTGAGTTGGCTTGGCTGCTCTGTAGTCTTGATCATTTTCGTGGGCCTTATGATCGCTTTATAGGGAACCAGACTGTCAGATCTCCTTAAAATCAACACCGGTAATTTTTTAATGTAGAGATACATACCCTTATGAGTTATCTAGAATTAAAATTTACATATCTATTTGAGAATTGAGGTGATAATTTATTATCAATTTTGACTCGTTTGAATCAGATGAATTCAAACAAATTCAGACCGACTAAATCAGAATCAGATCAGCTCGAAGACCGAATCATTGACGACCCCATTAATTACCGCAGGATTCATCAAGTATGAGAACTTGGTCACCGTCCTGAAGGCGACCTATGTTTTCCGATCCAAGTCCACCAAGTACCAGTTCTTCTCTGCTCTAACCAAATCCAATAAATCCTCGATCCTCCCCCAAAAATTAGCCATTTCCGTAAAACACCCAGCCGCCGCACTCATCCTTTTTCTTTCTGCATTTACATAACTTTCCTCACGGGCTCCAAATCTGTAATTTGATCAATTAAATATCCTGCTCATTTCCCCATTACATCGACTGAAATCGACAGACACCCTCTCATGGCTTCATCTCCAATCGCCCTTCTTCTCATTCTTTTCCTCTTCTTCTCCCGTCCATCCTCCGCCACTTCAACCACCAAAAACTCAAGCGACCATCAGCTAATCATCTGCAAATCCACTCCCTTCCCAAAACTCTGCCTTGACTCCCTCAAACTCTCCATCTCCATCTCCATCAACCCCAACCTCCTCTCTATCCTCCTCCACTCACTCGAATCCGCCGTCTCCGCTGTTTCAAACATCTCACCACTTCTAAGCTCCCATTCCATCGTCGAAGCCCAGCGCGGCGCTCTTCAGGACTGCGGCGAGCTCCACTCCTCCACCCTCTCCTCCCTCCACCGCTCCTCCTCCCTTCTAAGCTCCTCCACCTCAAGCAAAGCTGTCGCCGAAGCTCAGGCTCATCTAAGCGCCTCCTTAACCAACAAAGAAACCTGCCTTGAAGGTCTTACCGGCGCGAGGGGCGCGCAGGTACCCGCGCTCGTCAATGCATTGACCGACTCGTACCGCTACGTCAGCAACTCCCTCTCCCTCGTATCNCAAAGCTGTCGCCGAAGCTCAGGCTCATCTAAGCGCCTCCTTAACCAACAAAGAAACCTGCCTTGAAGGTCTCACCGGCGCGAGGGGCGCGCAGGTACCCGCGCTCGTCAATGCATTGACCAACTCGTACCGCTACGTCAGCAACTCCCTCTCCCTCGTATGCAGTTCAAGCGCCCATGGGCGTCGAGGCCGGAAGCTGGAGGCACGGCCTTCGCCGGGATGGCTTAGAACTCGGGAAAAACTGCTGTTGGATAGCGGAGATTACAGTGGGTATGATACGGCGTCGGTATTAACTGTGGCGGCCGACGGAAGCGGGAACTTCAGCACGGTGGGGGAAGCCNAAGCGCCCATGGGCGTCGAGGCCGGAAGCTGGAGGCACGGCCTTCGCCGGGATGGCTTAGAACTCGGGAAAAGCTGCTGTTGGATAGCGGAGATTACAGTGGGTATGATACGGCGTCGGTATTAACTGTGGCTGCCGACGGAAGCGGGAACTTCAGCACGGTGGGGGAAGCTGTAGCGTTCGCACCCAATAACAGCGCGGATCTCACGATTATTGTGGTGAGATCGGGGGTGTACAATGAGAACGTAGAGATTCCAAACTATAAGACGAACATAGCGTTATTGGGGGAGGGCAGCGACGCGACGTTTATTAAAGGCAACCGGAGCGTCGGCGATGGATGGACTACTTTTCGGTCGGCAACCGTCGGTGAGAAATCAATCGATCATGCATCTTTCTATCTCTTTTTAGATTCCTTGTCATGTAGCAATTTAGAAATATGGCGCTCACGTGATCTGAATATGTCGATACACTTCCCCTCGTCGTTTGTTTGTTTCTTCTGTTGACTGTGGTACACTGACGTGTTATATTTAAGTATGCTTTCTAGTTCTGTTTCCCCCCTATATGTATTATTAAAATTTCAGACCTATGGAAATATAAAAAAAAGTAATTACATCCTAGTTGTATATGAAAAATATCACAAGGCAAACGGACAGTAAATTTTCCGGAGTGAGGAACGATCGATTAGATGTCTTATTAACGACCAAAGGATTGGATGCTAACGTAAAAGGTGTTGAGGTCGGATGATCGAAAAACGGACAGAACAGTTGACAGTACAGTTCCGGAGCGAGGAACGATCGATTAGATGTCTTATTGACAACCAAAGGATTGGATGCTAACGTAAAAGGTGTTGAGGTCGGGTGATCGAAAGAATGCAGCGAAAAATTTCCTATAGAACGGTGATTGACTTCAATGCTGATCTAAGAGTTATTTAGTCCCAAATCATGTACCAATGGAGTTAAGGCGTGGCTAACGGTCGACATAGTTCTCATCGGTCGAATATATTTGTCAGTTTTATTATACTCTAATGTTCTTATAATTACTAAAAACCATCAGGGGACAAGCGATCGGAAAGTTAGATCAGACATGAAATGACTCCTACATCATCCAATAGAGAAATGAGCCCGCGGCATATAAGCTGAAAATGTTTGTGGGAAATGATGTCCCTCGAACTTGGAGCAATGACAATCTAAAGAAGTTTTTCCCTTAAAATCATTCCTACTTGCTAAAGAAACGCTACCATGATTTTGTGTAACACCTTCTTACTCTCAAAATCCCTCCATATAATGTAGGAAATTATTTTTTACATACATCCAATAGTTTGTGGTTTATAAGTCCAAAATCTCCCAAATAATATTTTCTTCGCTAATTTTTGACACTCGGGGAATTGAAACTATTACGCTCGTGGAAGTGACCATGTGAAAAGAGGCATATGGGACATATTAGCATTCGAAAACGACAAGCTCCGCTGGGGCTGCACAAATGATCATCATGCACCCAACTACAAAATTGGCATGTGACTGCAAAAAAGTACGCGAGAGGCATTTAACAATTGCCCTTGACCTATGAGACTACTCGGCACCCAACAACAATAAGCTCCGCAAAGGGTACACAAATGATCGTGCCCGAACTACAAAGTTAGCACTCGACAACGCAAGCTCCGCGAAGGGTGTCTAACGTTCGCTCATGGCCTATGGGACGAATTGACACCCGACAACAACAAGCTGCGTGAGAGGTGTGCAAATTATCGTCTTGCATCGAAATTATAAAGTTAGCACCCTACAGCGACAAGCTCTGCGAAGGGTGTCTAACGATCGCATGTGGCCTGTGAAACGAATCAACACTTGACAATGATAAACTTCGCGAGGGTTGCGCAAACGATCATCCAAATTACAAAGTTAGCATTCGACAACGACAAGCTCCACAGGAGATGCTTAACAATTACTCGTGGCCTATGGGACGTATCGACATCTAGCAACAATAAGCTCCATGAGGGGTGCGCAAACGATCATCCTACGCTCAAACTACAAATTTAGCACTCGACAACGATAAATTCCGCGAGGGGTTTCTAACGATTAACAGTGGCCTATAGGACAAATCGACACCCAACAACAACATGCTCTGCGAGGGGTGCACAAATGATTGTCCTGCGCACAAACTACAAAGTTAGACCCGATAGCGTCAAGCTCTGGAAGGGGTGCTATTGCCCGTAGCCTATGTGATGTATCGACAGTCGACAGCGACATGCTCAGTAAGGGTTGTCTAACGATCGCCTGTGACCAATAGGACACATTGACACTCGACAGCGACAAGCTCTACAAGGGCTGCATAAATTATCGTCCCGCACACAAACTACAACGTTAACACTCGGCAGTGACAAACTCTGTGAGTGATGTATTGCGACCGTATATACGTAGTACATGCACACTCGTCAACAACTCATAACTATTGAGATCATCTATACATTCCAACAATCACCAGATGAAAGAGAAAAGGTCGGGGTGACGAAGCCCCTGGTCTCAAAAGTTTCCATATATCATTAAAGTTCAATTACAATTGCAAATAACGATCTACAAAAAAATTTTAAACAAAAAAAGAGCAAAAAGATATAAAAGGGACCACTTTAACCCTGAACATTTGAAGACTCACAAGAGTCGGTCTTCCAAGTTCCTTCCATACCTTCAGCACCCTCAGACTGCCCGTGTGTTGATTCCTCTCCAACCTCCAAGTCGGAAAGAAGCGTGTCAAACTCTTCCATCTTTTGTCACTTGGGATCGACCAATTTATGCTTGACAAATCTTTCAATCGCAGGGGAGGTAAGGTTGTGATCTGGCGAGAAAGACCCTTGACGTATGCCTTCTAGATTATCATTGAAGACAACTTCCCTTTCAATTTCGCATTTATGTTGTTGAGCATCAAGTTTTCTCTCCTTGACAGAAAGTCTCAGTCTCTCCTCCATAGCAGCTTTTCGTTTCCACTTCTAAATTAACGAAGCAGATCTCCCGACATCCTTCTCGACTTTATCTAAAAGGAGGACCTAGAAGTGCCAAGCCTGCCAGGCGAGGGCATGATATCGATCCACCGCTTGGAACATATCTCTTCTGCCTATCGATGTCAAGCTTTTCTTGAAGGCAGGAGACCGGAAGAAGTACATCAAAATTGATCGGTAGTCCCCATTCAAAGGAGTGTTAGGGAATCACTCGATCTCCCTGTCGATGAGAGCATAGTGGCTGCTCGTCCAAACATCAAATTCGTGATCGTGTGAGAATGTCTACTTAAGCGGAACTGCCCCCCTTTGCACTCAAGGTGAAGGCAATCCGATATAAGGGACAGGAGCCTTTCCTTCCATGCAGGGAACGTCATTCACTATCGATCTACAACCCCTCGCCTTTTCTCAGAATTAGCCCCAAAAAGATAGGACAAGAGATGCGACTCGCCACCCCTCGCTCCTGCAAAGATATGAACGAGGTCTACCCCGTCGCCGCCAAAACTACTCTAGCTGACGGATGCACTGGTGAATCTCTGGAGTTGAGAAAGCTTGGAGATAGAAGTCCTTCCCAATTCCTTCTGCATAATCTTGCATGTCATATAAGAGCCACAATAATACGTTTCACACATAAACAAATAAGAAAATAGGTAATAGCAACCTCCAGCATCACCCTCGACCAACCTAACAGAATCAGACTGACCCTTACCTCTGCCGAGTGGGGGAAGCCCACCTCTACCCCGGGGCCTCTTCGAAGCCACCCTCTCTTCAGTAGCTCCTCCTGAGCAACCTCTTTATTGTTAGTCGATCTCCACATATCCTTAGTCATGGTAAAGACACCATCCAGAGGAATCATGCATTCGATTACGCTGCAGTTCAAGCATTGAAACAAATAAAGGTGTTGGCCCTCAATCAGTGCCCAATGGTCATGAACGCTCCCTGGTAAGGTTTTCACTTTCTTCACCTCACACTCTGTTGGAGAA
The DNA here is from genome assembly GCA_002079205.1 of Phalaenopsis hybrid cultivar. Lineage (NCBI taxonomy): Eukaryota > Viridiplantae > Streptophyta > Magnoliopsida > Asparagales > Orchidaceae > Phalaenopsis > Phalaenopsis hybrid cultivar. The sequence continues at coordinate 237,695 of JXCR01013755.1, read as the reverse complement.
GTGTAGATCCTCCATCTGTCATCACACGAGGCTACAAATAACTTTGTCTTCCAATGCTTTACCTTTTTTTCAAGTCCCTACAATTGAATCTTAGGACCTAAAACAAATTGAATATATCCATCACGACTTATCCGAAAAGAAGAGAAATTGTTGAAGAGTTTGATCGACCATGGGAATCTCTTCCTCCGACAAAAGAACACATAAGTCATAATGGTGACGATTGTTTTTGGAATAACCTGGGCATGAATGATCTCATAGCGCTTGAAATCGACCGTAACTCTCGGCAAAATGACAATCAAGGACCCATCTTAAAATGATCTTTACAAAAGACTAAGGAGAAAAATCACTCGTAGCCCGTTTGTGGCTAGGGTCCAGTTGCAGGAGAATCGTAGGATCCATAACATAACAATATTGGTTCTCTTCTATGTTCGCCGCAGAGAGGACCGAATCTTTGTAGCAGGAATCGAGCCAAATGACTCCTGAGAATACTTCCGAACTATGGAGCCTATGATACTATGTGAGAAAGGAGAAGAGAAGGAAGGAAATAAAAAACCCAGAGAAAAGAAGAAAGGGAAGTGAAACCCTGAGAAAAAGAGAAAGAGGAAAAGGGAAAAGGACAAGGATTCTAAGCCTCCGCACAATCACGTTCATATATATACGTGAAAGGGGAACGCATAGGAAGCTGAAACGCCGTCGATAAGATTGACTTGACAGAACTGTACGTTACCCAAGTAATCATTACAAAAAATAGAAAATGCATTATTTTATTGCATTTTTTTTATTTATTCACAAAAAAGATGGGAAAATCACACCAAACTCTCAGTTCCGACTGAGAGAGGAAAAATATAATTAAGCAATCGCTCGTGGCTTTGTCCGAGACAAGCCCTCGGTGACGAAGTCGTTCATACATAAACTCTCTGCCCAGACTTAAGAGGACATTCTAGCTATCCCTTGGCTGAGCGAGGAGGACCTATCTGACGACCGATAGTTCCAAAAACCGACGCATGACTTCCCCCAATCGGCAAGCATATGCACTCGGAAGACTGCAAATTCCTCACGAGATAGGACAATTTCCTTCTCCACTTGTTCAACTCTCTCCATAACTTCAATAATTCCTTCGTCGTCGTCTCCTTGAGGGAAGAAAAGGAAAGGAGACATAAATTTCCTTTCCCAAAGTCCTATTTATAATGGTTTGAGCACACAAATCTAAGAAAGTTCATTATTTTGAAATAATGTCATTTAATTATTTCATATATGTTAAAAAAAAAATTTCTCCTCGTGTATTGTGCAGCTTTTGAGGAACAAGAGAATCTAAGGACTAAATATGTATATGAAAAAGACGTCAGTAGAAATCTCAAAGCATACAAATGTTTTGGTAGCGAAAAACAATCGATCAAACTCTTATTGACGACTGAAGGATTGGATGCTAATGGAGAAGGCGTTGAGATCAGGCAATCAGAAAAATGCAACGAAAATTTTCCTATAGAACGACGATCGACTCCAAAGCCGATGGACGAGTTACTTAGTCCCGAACCTTGTACCAATGAAGTTAAAGCATAGCGAACGATCGGCTGAGTTCTCGTAGGCCAAATATATTCGTTAGCCTTATTATACTCTAATATACTTGTAATCACTAAAACGCACCCCCGCCCCCCCTCCCAACAACCTAAAAATGAGGGGGCTGACTTATAATTTTGTAATAACTGTAACATATTTCTATAAATAAGGCGTCCATGTCATGAATTAAAGATATGTCATGAATTAAAGGTAGACTATCTTTTAATGCTCCTTTACTCACTCTGTCTCTCTCTCTCTTATAGAACACTACATACTTTGAGCTTTTTTCTGCATATTTTTGGATTCAACATTAGTATTTATTAAAAAGGAAATAAATTATTATTTGGACTATTTATGGTTGTCATGATAAAATAGGAAGTATTTTGGAAAAAAAAATTAGGTTAAAATTGTATTACAAAATGGTAAGAATGAATGATATGCATAAAATTACACCTATATTTTATTGGTTCCTTTTGACTGCAGGCGTCACAAGATAGCCATTTAAATTTACTTAAAATATTTATGTAATTGGATTCTAACATCTGTATCGTTGCAAAATTTTAATAACACGCTCGTTAAATTTACATCTTCTCTCATAAAAAATTAATATAAAAACACATTTGATTTTATGAAGTTCACTCAAAACTGACAAGTTTGGACTAAATTTACATCTTTTTCTTTTGTTGCTAAGTAGTTCTCCATTGGAATACCTTTGTCCTCCTATGTTTAGAGGAACACAATACTTAATTTCTTCAACCAATTCCTGATCATATGTTGGGTTAATTATGATCACTTGGCTTTTAGTTGTAGATTTTCCTTAGCTTTAATTCTTTGTCGACACTGAATAACTTTAGCATGCCAACCTTTTCCTCGTGGTTGAATTAAAGCTTCATCTCGCTTTTTCCTGTTAGCCATCGATAAATTACTATTAAACAAATAACAGTGCTTCTTTGCAAGCCTTAATTGTTTTCCGATANAAAAAAATAGCAAAACCCAGAGAAAAGAAGAAAGGGAAGTGAACCAAGAGAAAAAGAGAAAGAGAAAAAGGGGAAAGGACAAGGATTCTAAGCCTCCACACAACTACATACATATATATATGTGAAATGGGAACACACAGGAAGCTGAAACGCCGTTGATAAGATTGACATGGCAGAACTGCACGTTACCCAAGTAAAGTAATCATTACCTAAAATAGAAAACGCTTTATTTTATTTCATTTTTTATTTNTATATATATATATATATTCCGCATTTAAAATTTATTTATTTATTTATTTATTCAATGCTATTATATTGGTTCTCCAACTCTCCTTGTTGAGCCAACAGAGTAAGGTCACTCTCCCAAGGTAAATTCTCAAGTACAAACATTGCTTGTACTCTATACACCGCCTTAAGCCAAGCTTTGTCACCCCAACCTCATATGCGAGGAGATGTGAGCTCCCAGCGAGCAATTATTCGTACGTGCGGACAATCACACATACTATTTTGTTCTCCCCCACTCGACTATAACAAGCCTCTGCTTGCTCTTCCAACACGAGCATGCCGCTGCTTGCTCTTCCAACTGCAGTTCACCATCATTTTTTCTACCATTTTTTCTACCGCTAAAACAACCTTGTTGTTGCCCTCACTCCTGATAATAGCATGCTGTTGATTGCTCCCAAGCAAACTGCCCGTGCATTCGTTGAGTTTCGTCACCTCCGTTGCCCACGTCAAGTTAGCGCTTGAGAGTTAATAAAGGATTAGACACTCCAACGTCCAACTGGGTTAGGGATGGTAATGTTGGGATGGAAAATTAAGATGCATTGGGCTTTGATCAATTTGAAATCAAAACAATACTGCAAAATTGGATCACATCGATTTGAAATGTCTCGAACAAAAAATAAAACATAGGTGCAACAAAATAATTCTAGAAAAAACACACCAAGATTTAATGTGGAAATACTCAAAAATAGAGAAAAAATCATGAAGTCACACTACCGAAAATTTTCATTATGAATAACAAAAAATTTATAGAAATACTCACTTAATATTCTCTCGGCAATTAATAGAGCTTACAAAGCTTTGCTCCAAACCTTCATCTTAATCTCACAAGAGAAAGCTCTTCAAAATCCACCTCTCGAACTTTACCGCTCTACACCAAAACCCTCAACAAAATACAACGCATGTCAAAACTTACCTTTGTCACTCGAAGAGATAGATTAAGAACCGATTCATTGAGAGGTAATCATCGGCGTGGTCACGTCGTCAGATGACGTGGTTGTTTCATGTATTGAAAATGAAGCATCCCAACTGGAGGTGCGGTTACTCCATTGTTCGATGTAGGTATGCCTTATGGTGTAACTACTCCTATTCCAGGTGTGGCTACACCAAACCATAGGCGCACATGGTCCCTACTTTGTGCTTCTTATGACAGTGGGTGTTTTCAGGCTTCACAAATCCAACAATCTCTCACTTGGAGACTAGTAGCACCTGACTCAGGTCCGCCATATTCACCTTTATCTGCACCATCTTCATAGTTATGTCTCGTAGGTGGCTCATCACAATCACAACCTTCTTAGACTTTAATTGAAGCCAAGCATAACTCCAGTTTTTCTATAGTTACCACCTTTATCAATATATCTACAAAATTCTGAGTTGTGCGTATCTTTTCAAAAAACAACTGTCCATCTTCTAAGAGAAAAAGTATAAAGTGATACCTCAACTTATTGTGCTTTATCCTGACATGAAAAATAATATTCTTAGCAAGACGAATTACACTAATTCTGTCATTATGAAGCTTTATAATCCCCTGTTCCTTGCGCAACTTTTCCATAAAGCCATATGGACAAATCATTTTCTTGCTAGCCTTAGTAATGATAGAGTATTTAACCTCTATAGTTGAGAGTATAACAATATTCTAAAAATTGGAAGCCTAACTCATTGTTGTCTTCCCTAAAGTGAAGATATACTTTGTAGTACTTTTTTCACTATCCATAGTAAAGTTTCATGTTGTATGTTCCTCTCAAATACCCGATAATCCACTTCACTACCTCCCAATGATGCTTGTATGGGTTGACTATGTATCTGCTAACCATTTCCACTACAAATGTAATATTTGGTATCATATAAATTATAACATACACTAGAATCCCAACTGCTGAAGCATACATAGTTCTCCCCATCTGTGCCTGCTTTACTTCATATTTTAATGACATCTCTTTAGATGTCTTAAAATAACTACTTAAGTGGGTCCAAACTGGCTTTGCATCACTCATTTCAAATCTCTGTAGAATCATCTCAACATACCTTATCTACGATAACTTCAATATACTTACACTCCTGCTCTTGTCGATTATTGTAACAAGGATCTTTTTGGTTGAAGCTGAATCCTTCATCTCAAACTCACTTAATAATTACTCCTTAAATTCTTTAATTTTCTCCTTATCTACCTTTTCAATTAGCATGTCATTCACATATAATAGAAGAAGGATATAACAATTACCAAAATATTATATAAGACAATAGTGGTCAGCTTGACACTTCATGTACCCACTAGCTGACATGAACCTGTCAAACCTTCTGTTCCACTATCTCACATCCAGCTTCAAGCCATAGAGGCTTTTCTTCAAACTGTAGACCAAATTTTCTTTTCCTGAAATCTTGTAACCCTGCAATTACACCATATACAATTCCTCATTCTGATTATCATATAAAAAGGTTGTTTTGACATCCATCAACTCTAGATGTTGATCTCCCTCTGCTACTAAAATTTGCACAAATATGATTGTTGTCATCTTTACCATCAAAGAAAAAATCTGTGTATTCCACTCTTTCCTTTTATTAAAACCCATTCACAACAAACCTTACCTTATAGAGTCTGCTATCATCTAACTCTTCTTTCAGCTTGTCGACCCATTTGTTGTGTAGCCATCTAGTAATATCATCAGATCATAGTTCCAATTTGACTCAATAAACTGCATTATATCATCAATGGAAAACTCCCACTCCCTAAACTCTTTAATTTGAGTGGTCTTCTCAAAATACCCTGGTTCACCATTATTAATTAGAAGCAAACAACACAACAAAAGAGAATATCTGTGTAGGGGTCACATAACTCTACTGGACCTCTTGACTTCAAAACAGGTGACTGAGGAATTTCTTGTACTTCATCTAATTGATCACTTCTTTGTTTCTCTTTCCTTTTGATCACCAATATCTTCCATCTCAACATGCTTGGACTCTTTAAAAAAACTAATGTTAATTTCGAGTTATGCTCATATCCATGTATATCTCCATTTCAAAGTGACATCCCTGCTGCTGATAAATTACTTATTTTGATAGTACCAGAACTTGTACTGAAACTCATCTAAGTCATACCCAATGAATGTGCACTTAAAATATTTCGAGTAAATGTTACTCTTGAACCCTACTTCAACATAAAAATATATAGAACACCCAAATTCTTATAGATGAAACTTATTCACCTCCTTATCACACTAGACTTCTTCAGGAAGCCTTCCTTTAAAGGTTTTAATAGACTACAATTAATTAGATAAATATTACTATTCAATGCATCAACCCATAACTATTTTAACAAGCATTTATACAATCTCATGCTCCTAACACGCTCTATAATTGTTCTATTCATGCACTCAGTCATACCATTTTGCTGCTACATCCTTCAAATAGTGAACCCATGCATGATATCCTTTGTAGCAAATAAATTCTTGAACTTTTGATCACGATACTTGCTTAATATTTGATCTAAGATACTTTAGCTTCAAACATGTCTCATTTTCTAACACGGCCTTTCACTTCTTAAACACTTTAAATACTTTAGATTTTTTCTTTGAGAAGTAAGTTCATACCTTTCTGGTATGAACATCTATAAACATGACAATTAACAAAGTAGTGGGATCTCTTAATGGACTGAACTAGAGTAGGATTATATACATCTGTATGCACTAATTTTAGTTTATTTGAATTCACCATTGACCCATCTTTAGATTAAAAAAAACTTTATCTTGCCTAAAATTTATTTTTAGAAATTAAATACTTCATATCTTTCTCACTTATATGACTAAGCCTACGATGCTAGAGACATGCATCAACATGGATTTCAACCACAACAATGAAATATGCCATCTCGTTGATCAAGTAAAGTGTGCCACCAATGTTATCTTCAGCTATTATCTTTGATCCTCTGGTCTTATTACATGAATCAGCTATGAAAGTATTTAAAAAATATGAATTTGTCAGCTGGCTCATCGAGATCAAATTTCTCTTCAATTTGGAAAACACCTAACTTCAATAAGCTTCCAAACTATTCTACTTGGCAACTTAATATTTATATTATCTTTTTCCATGAGATTGTAAGTCTTGTTGTCTCCCAAATAAAATTTTCCAAAATGAATATGAGAGTAATTTTTGAATCTCTCTTTGTTGGGGCATGCTTGAAAACATGCACCTTAATCTTGGATACCCGAATTTACTATCCAAGCTTTAGTGCCGATTAGAGATAAAACTAGGGAGTAGCCTTGGATTTTACCTGTGGAGATTTGTAGATAGATTTCTTTCTTGTCCTCCACCACTGACCTTCTTTGGAGTCTTGCGGTTCTTGAAATGCCTTCTCTTTCTGTAGTTCCAGCATTCTCCTCTACCATTTCTTCTGCTAGACCTAAATTTTCCTCTCTTTAAATTAAATCTATCTCTACCTCTATTCTTGTCTTAATTCTTTCCCTTACTTTCAAAATTCAATGTAGAACCAGAAAATTCATCATTCAATGTCTTTCTGCAAACTTCTTCATTCAACACTAACCCCACAATGCCATCAAAGTTAATCTTCATATTCCCTTAAGAAGTACTCACAACCATGAACAATCCATCCCAACTGTCCGATAACGAAGACAAAATTTATAGTGCCCTGGCCTTATCATCAAATTTGATCTCACATAACACAAATGACTCGTTACATTGTTGAATTTACTCATATATTATACCCATTGATTGTCTTCCACATCTTTATGTTGAATAACATCTTCATTAGAAAAATCATATTAGAAGCAAAAAGTTTTCTCATATTTCTTTGTCAAGACTACCATGAGATACATAATTGTTTTCTCGTTCACTATATTAATGAAAAAGATGAAGAAATTGAAAGATGGATCAAAACAAGGGTTGTTCAATCCAGCACCTCCCATTTCTTCAAATTAATAGATTCAGGTTCCTTGGTGATTCTTTGTAGTGACATATACATTTTTTACTGATACAACAAATCCTTCATATGCATCCTTGAGGACATAAAGTTCGACCCATTGAACTTCTCCATTTGGGTACCTCGCTTCATCGGGCATTGCTCCCACTAAAATCAAACACCACCACCTTGACACCACTTGTTGAGATAGAGATTTAAAACATATTGTGCTTTGATCAGTTAGAATTTAAAACTACATCACGAAATATGATCACACTGATTCGAGAGATCCATTATTAAAATTCAAATAGATGTGCAACAAATGTAACTTTTACTTGTATATACTACTCTTTTTTATGGATAAAAATATGTATTTCGCTTCTTAAAAGTTAAAAAAAGTGACATTTTTTATGTGATATGAAATATTTAGGTATAAAAAATAATGTTTGTGTTAGATATATAAAAACATAGAAATTGGTGGCATCTATTTACATGGCCCAAAAAATTATCTATGAGATGAGAAAATATGAAATTATTGGTAAAGTGATATGCACGAAACTACCCCTTTATGGAGAAATGTAGAAATACTTTTCATTTGGATGGGTAAACACTACAGACAATGCTTAGCCCCTTGGCAAGGGCTTCACTGTGGTGACTCTCGTTCAATTTGCTCAGCTTACTTAAAAAAATTATGTAAATTGTTGTCATGTAATGTTTCCCCCTCTTCTGAGATTTCGAGATTACCGGATCAACGTAGAAAACAATATAAATATGAAATGCAAAAATGCCTATTTTAGACAATTAATAAAATAAAATTTGAAAAGAAAATATTAAGATATTTATGATATAGCGGACATTGATAAGTGCCGACAAGAGAAAAAGAACATGGTATATAAAAAAAAATGAAGAAATATATATTAAAAAGATTTGACACAGTTATGAGCTTAAATTGTTGAATTTGATTCGAGAAATCCGAAACAAAATTATGAATAGATGCACACAAAATAGGGAAAAAAATACAAAATTTAATGTGAAAAAAAAAGCCACGAAATCACATGATACCAAGAAATTCACTATAACAAAAATCAAAAGAATCTTACAAATTACGCTACACCTAAGCCTCTCTAGACTTTGGATTGCTCTAGCGCTCTCCACACATTGGAACACTCTATGGCACTATACTCTTGGTCTTTGCAAAAGAGAATTCAAAATTCAACCCCCTCAATTAGAAAAAACAACATAATAAATAAAAAAAACTACCCAAAATTGATTACGGGCACCAGGGAGCTGCAATGTAGTGATGTAATATTACATTCTTGAGCTATGAAACACGCAAAAACTCTGTTTTCCTGGCGTTGGGGCGCTGCAGGTACGACATTGGTGTGTTAGGGGGGTGGGGGATAAAGGTGAAAACCTTTGTTATATATACTCCTACATTTTATATTGATCTAAACTAGAATTATTGTGTTTATATCGCAATTAGAGTTCATAGAAATTCGTTGTAAGATCATAATTATGATAATTGAATTACAATTACAACCAATGTAGAATACAAATTTTACTTAGTCCTACCATAATTAAGACTAGCGTGTCAATCATACCTATGGTCTATAAATATTATAAACATAAAAATATATCCTAGCGCTGGTATTACCTCACTTGTCAGAATAAATTAGTCCCTAATACGTTTGGTCCAATGAACTTTGGCCCAAAATATTAAAAGAAAAAAAAATTATTTTTTAAAGTTAATACATTTTTGACCTGTCATAAAACACTCACAACTCCATTATAACTGTCATTAGTTGAATATCTACTATTACAATATTATATATCATATCAATCCATATAACCTTTGTACCATTAATAGATATATATAACATGTAAACTAATCTTCATTAGGATCATGTGATAGAACGTTCTAGTTCAAGAGTCTAATATTCAATTAATAAAAAATAATAATTCATAACTATATGAACTATAACATGCCTATTCTCTGCCCCTTGGCAACTTATGCTACTTCAAAGCAAGAATTGCTTTTTATTACCTTTCTTTTTAGCTTTTCTTATGATTTTAATTCTTGTTTTAAATTATCTCTGTCCTTTTAATAATGCCATTAGTCATTATCTTTTTAATTTTACTTTTTATTTATTTATTTATTTCTTCAAACTCTTGCATTTCCTCGCAAACAAGCCCTTATCAGTCATTTAATATCCGAGTATACATTAGCTTTGTTAGAAATATTATGTTATTTTTATATAGTAAGATTGTACGAACATATTCATAAGTGTTTATTAGAAGCATAGCAAATCAATATCTTTAACAACACCTTCAATTATAATCTCTAAATTTAAAATAAAAGCACAATTTGTAGTGCTAGATTTATATAAGTGTGTAAGTGTGCAAGGTATGCCAAGCAATATTCTTCGGATTGTTAATTTGTCTTGTTGTAAGATTTGCCAATCCACCGTAGTCAATTTTTGAATATGCTTTTGGTGCAATGAGAAATTGGGAAAGTTCAAGTTGTATGAACTCTTAGGCTTAGAAAGTTAAGGTTTAGGATGATAATTTCTCTCTTACTCATTGTCCAACTTTGGACTTCTTTTGTATAGATTTTATTGTGTCGTTTAATCATTGTACAAAAATTGAAAAGAATTTAATAAAAAATATAGAACTACTTAAAAATACATAATATTATGTCATGTCACGTAATTATTCATGTCATTTTCTTTAGTTGCATGGTCCATTAGGCCCAAAGGCAAGTTGTGGATAGAAAGACAATCAACTTAGTATTACATAGCTTTCGAGTTAGTTATCAACCAAAATTTTCCAGGCCAAGTTGCAAGTTAAATGTATTCAAAACAATCTTGGTTAGCTCAATCAAATTCTTTTTTTGGTGAACCTGATCCAAATTCATTCATGGGCCATATCAATATATTATTAAGTCATACTCGCATTAAAGGTTTTTTTGGGTAAATCCTCCTTTAAAATATAAAAAATANTACCAATATATTATTAAGTCATACTCGCATTAAAGGTTTTTTGGGTAAATCCTCCTTTAAAATATAAAAAATACAGTAGCCTTATTGATTAGATTGGTTAGATAGATTTAAGAACATATAGAGATTTTTCTGAAGTCAAGTTTCAAGCCCTCAATCATAGAGAAATGTTCATTATTATTAATTTCCTCTTAGAATGATACAAACCCAAGCCCAATAATAATAACTAAATTTTCATCCTACATAAAAGGGTCAACAAATTGAGTTAAAATTTATAAATTATGTATTTAATTACAAAATTTTAAAAATAAAAAAATTAAATATTTCAAATTAAAAATATTCTCAAAATAAAATTCATAATTCACACCATTAATAAATGAGTAATATTGATTTGATAATGGTCCTCCAAAAAAAATTTGCTTAGAAAATTCTTCAACAAAAAATAATGGCTATACTTTAAATATTATAGGGCATATCTAATTTTGAAAAAATACGATAGCATACATAAGAACAAATTGTTGCCTAAATTCATAAAAAAATTATAGTTGAAAAATTGATCGGTTCAGCAGCCCTATATAATTATTTATTTGTAGAATATTTTTCCTCCTAAACTATGAAGTTAACCACCAAACTAATTCAAGACTTTTAAGTTACTTAAAATCTAGTATTTTAGGACCTGCAATTTTCATGACTCCATTAATGATCGAAGATGATTTTGTTTCCTCTCTTTAGGACACACTCATGCCTTCTTTGAGTAAACTCATTCATACATTTTTTTTACTAATTTATTGGTGAAACAACATTTGTTTCATTTAAGAAACTTTATCTAATGTAAATTTAGTGTTTCCAATCAAATAATTGATTAGCAAATTTTATTTAAACATTTGTTTTCACTTCAAACAGCCAACTATGCCTTTATAAGGCAGCCAATATTTGCGTGGCTCAACCTGGCTAAAAAACCTCTATCCCTTAGCCTTTTTCTTTTCTCATTATTGTTATGCCATCTCTCTAGTTCTCCTTCAAATTTGCGCAGGATTTTTATATAGAATGAATTCAGGCTTAAGGACTGGATAGCAAACCAAAGTAAATCACCAAATTTCCTAGTCTTGCTATCTAATGCCGAATATGAAGTGCCAGTGTATCTGTCACAGTTAGCCCATAAGTGTGAAGCGTGGCCGAGATCGCTCACCCACTTGCTGAAGGGACCAAGTGCGCCTCATTATTCAAGAGATTGACTCAGTTGATGGGATAACTCGCTCTAAAGCGAAATTACTTATCGTCGAATTACCTCAAATGCCGAATAGGATGAAAAAGAAGAGCAGTAAGAAAAATAAATCTTGAGATACAACCGTACCAAAGATAATATTAATTATAATGTTGAAGTCGAGAGAAGATAAGAAATGGTAAAAAATGATACATCGGACATCTCTAGAAATCTATGTAGTGAATAGCTATTTTATTATAAATGAAAATACCTTCTATAAATTTAGGAGAAATCATGGAAATGAGAGTTTTTCCCTTCCTTTTCTCTTACAAAAATATAATGATTTATCTTTTATTTGACTCATTATCTCTCCTTTCTAACTCTTTCTCTGAGGTCTGAGTCCACAAATAAATTGAAACCCAATAACCACTTCATTAATTATGCCTATCGAAGATGGAGAAAAGCATCGTTAATCTGTCCATATTTCAACTGTTCCGAATGCATGGTCCTGACCATTGTTTTAAACTTTGTTACTTCAATTTAAATACAATTTATGTCAAATTCCTGAATGTGACTGGACCCACTCCCACTCCACCAACAATTGAATTAAACGCTCGTGATAATAAAAACGTGGTAGGCTTCAAATTGCTTTCAAAAGCAGATGTTTTATCTGGCAAAGTCGAACCGCCAACGAGGATTTCACCAATCTTCTTAAGCATTAGTGCGTAAAGTTAGGGTCGGTTGTTCAAAGTAGACTTTATCATGATCAGCTAAGGCTCTGTCAAATCTAGTTGGTTGTCATGGCCCTCATTATGTTGTTAACATTATTATATAAACAATTAGTTCTTATTTATAATGATTACTTTTAAAACCTTTTTGGCTGTTTGATTTGCTCAAAAAGTAATATGGCAAAATGTATACGTTATAGAACTAATGTATTATTAAAGTTTAGATTATTTGGGGCTGCTTTGTTTGGTGTACAATAAATGGGGGCTTCATTTTTTTCTTTTGATTTATTGTAGAATAACAATAATATAAAATACAAAGAAGACCAGGCATGCAAGCGGGCATGCAGATGGGTGGCGAATGGCAATAAATAGTTTGTAGAGAGCGGGCATGAGAGCTGGTGCCAGTGGCCGACAACGCCTAACAATGATATGCACCAATAAGGAGCGGGTAAAGGATGGTCGAAGGCGAGTAGTCCTGACCACAACTTGTGGTGACAGACATGTGACTGATGGTTGTGGTGAGAAGACAGTAGTAGTGGTCACTATAGGAATTTAGGCTTTTTCAGACGGTCACAATCTGTCGGTTATGGTAAGAAAAATCGTTGTTTTCAATGTTATTGACAGTTTTATGCTTGATGGTAAAAAGTTTGTCGGTAATTCCAAAACCGACTAATATTCCAACAGAATAAATGTTCCCGACAGTTTTCCAACAATTTAATGTTGTAGTTTTTTTCGAGAAATTCGAGTCTTTGGTTCGTACGGTTACTCTTTTGGTCATAGTACACGTTGAAAAAGTGTTGCATCGGTTGATTTTTTGAAGCAAACAAAATCGCTGTTTATGCGTCGTTTTTTATAGCCAACGGATTTATTGTCGGAAAAGTGTCATGCCCGTCGGTTTTTTACGCAGGCAAATCCGTCGGTTTTTTACGCAGGCAAATCCGTCGGTTTTTTATGGTCGAAGGTGAGTAGTCTGGGGCACAGATGGTGGTGATCTGTGGTGACAAACGGGTGACTGATGGCTATGGAGAGAAGTCATTGGTGGCGGTCACTACAGTAACATAGGTTTTTTCCGACAGTCACAATCTATTAGTTATAATAAGAAAAATCATTGTTTTTAATGTTGTTGACGGTTTTAAGTTTGTAAGTGAAACATATGTCTGCAATTCCAAAATTGACCAATATTTTGACAGTTATCCGATGATTTAATGTTGTAGTTTTTTTCGAGAAAATTTGATTTGTCAGTTTGCATAATGGATTGTTACTTCATCGGTAATAGTGACAATATACACATCAGAAAAGTGTCTTACTTATTGGTTTTTTGAAGTAGTTAAAACCGTCGATTATGCATGGAATTTTATAGCCGACGAGTTAAGAAAATTGTCACACTCGTCAACTTCTTTACGTGGGTAAAACTGTCGGTTAAACGTCATTTATGCATTGTTTCTTACAACCAACGAGTTAACTATCGGAAAAGCGTCACACCCATCGTTTTTGTGTCACACACATTATTCCATCGATTATGTGTCGGTAAAAATATCTATCAGTTAGCAGTCAATTTTACCTACAGATAAGTTTGTAACTGTCGCTAAACCGAGGGCAAACCGTTGGAAAATTGTAGCATAAACAAAAAAAAAATGTTTCTTTCATATTTACATTATCAAAAATATTATCACAATATTTAATATGCAATTCCAAACATTTAACGAAATAACATAGTTGTCAAACAATAAATTATACAATCAAATAATGAAATAGGTAAAATGCATTTATTCTAAAATATGTACATCACTTTTCACACAAAAAATATATGTTCGGATGTCCATAAACATTAAAAAAAAAAATCCTTCATAATCATCCTCCTATATTTCGTTAACCTCAACCTTATCGTCCTATGCTGCTTCCTCCTCCTCCAATGTCGTCGCTTTCTTGCATCTCTCCCTCATCTATTGCTTGAAGGAATCAAACTCAACCTTCCGCTTGGCCTCCATGTTCACCTCCAGCTCCGACCTCATCTGAGAGAAGCGGTCCTCCATATCGGCAAAGAATGTTGCAATACGCCTGAAGATCTTCTCATAATGTGTGGTAGAGGTTGCAGTTGTAGATGCACTTCTCATAATGTGTGGTAGAGGTTGCAGTTGTAGATGCACTGGTGGAGGGGTAAGCGTCGTAAGCAAACCCCTACGACCCGAGTCCGTAGATTCACTTTTTTCCCTCCAAGAGCCTCCTTCCACAAGTCATACTCGAAAGGATCACACTCGTGGATCCTAATACCTCCGAAGCCTGGGATCGGCTCTACCTTCAGCTGTTGGAAACTCTTCTACAAATAAAAGTAGTTACATTCAGTTAGAGCAAATATGTATTAACATAAAACTACTTTAGCTCGTCAATTACCTAGGTTGCACGAGATTTGTTGTCAATCCAGGACTGCTCGGACCGCCTACTGTGGGTGTGCTCATGTACATTGGCGAAGTACTCTCATCTAATCTCCACGGTCTGTCCATAAAATGAAATAGTTGGAGTACATCTTTGAATTATAGAAAACCTTATAGAATAAATGAAATCTCACCAGCCATCGCTTGTATTCTGTATGTAGGAGCACCCCATCAGTGTGCTTGGAGGCCCCATGCCTTACAGTCCGACCATTCGTTCTGCTTTGCCTACTGCCTCTTCTTCTATCAGTCTGGAGAATCCCAAAACCAAAGTAGCATGGTAAAAATATCATCTCTGAGTCACAAAGGACGCTTTCGTGATTTTCAAGTATCGCCAAACAGGTCCCGAAGGAAATCATTGCCCTTGCGCTCGAAGTTACATTGAATGTGCCCCTCGTGCTCAGGGCGCTGGAAGGATTGTTTCTGCAAATATTATAGAGATTATGTTTGATTGATAAATAAATTAAGTTATTAGTGAACAATGCTTCGCAAAAATTCTTGAAACCAAAGATATCGAATGGTCATCAAAATCGTCTTCCACGACAAGTATGTTGTGTCGTACTTGCTCCAAATGATATCCTAATGGGAATGAATAGTCTGGGTCGACAAGTAGAACCTTAAAAAAATAATTTATTAGCTTTATTTTCAATTAAAAAAAAGAATATCACTAACAATATCTTAAAAAAAAACTTACATGTTGTTGACAGGCTCGATGTGGTAGCTGCTGCCTATTGACTTATGCCTGGTAGAGACAACATAGCGTATAATGCACTCAAATCCGCTACAGTCGGGGTGAAGGTAGAAGAGAGGGTAGAGCTAAGGGATAGGGTGGGGGTGGTGGCGTAAGTGGGGGGCGGGGATGAGTGTGGGGGCGAGGGTAGTGGCGGTGG
>JXCR01013755.1:168432-195237 GCA_002079205.1 Phalaenopsis hybrid cultivar | reverse complement strand
AAATTAATTGACTACAAGGCTACAAAGATTTATAATCAATTAAAATTATTAATTAAGAAAATAGAATAAAAATTATTAAATTAGATTCAAATAATGTTTTAATATAAACAATAATTTTTAAATCTTCTCCCAATCTTTAACATCATATGGCTACGTGATTAGGGTTGTCAAAACAACTCTTTGTTCGTGAGTGGCTCTTATTCGGCTCGTTAAGAACGAGCTGAAAACGAACACACTTTTTGAGCTCGAAATACAAACGAGCATAACACGCTCATTTACACCCCTGGCCACAGGCGACATTTGCGGCGGTTGCTAACCACTGTTATAAACCTTGCGATTTAACCCGGTTTTCGGCATGGTTTAAACTGCGATAAATAACAGCTATTTAAATGACGGTTAAAACAGCCGTTACAAAAGGCTATTTAAACCATCATTTTGAATAGCGGTTTTAACCGCTGCCTTAGAGCTACATAAACCTCTGCAAAAAAAATTTCTGATGACGATTTACCGCGGCTAAAATATTAAACCATAATTGCGGGTTAAACCGCCGTCTTTGGCATGTCTATAGCAGCGGTTAATAGCCCCTGCAAATTCCCCTTCTGGCAGTAAGCAAATGCATCATTTATATGGCGGTTTATGAACCGCGATTTATTTTAAATGACGGTTTAAACCGCTGCCTTAGATCAAAATAAACGGTGCTTAAAGTTATTTTTTTGTAGTGATGGAAGCATCCGAGATGTCTCTACTTGTTATACCTTTGTCTCATTTGTGAGTGATATGATTTTCTTCTCTCTTGGGTTAGTTAGACGCATCCATATATGAAGTAGGTTAGAACGCCTTGTCTTTTTATCTTCATCTTTAATAGAATATGATTTCATACCATGATTTAGATGTGCACTGATAGAAAACACACAACTTAATGCATCTATTGATGATACTGGAACTCTATTAATAATTATAACCATGCTAAGAACATTGATGTGAATGCACTTTTTCTTGGGATAGGTGAGCCGAAAGAGCAATATGTGTAATTCTAACAGAATCTTATGATGGGAATCTCCACTCTCAACTACTATGTCACATATAAGTATGCATATAAATAGGATTGATATATTGATTAAAAATGTCCAATAACATGCTACAAAATGTAATTTTTTGGAAGGCGCATAATTGTTGTGGCTCTCAAATCCACCCTAAGGAGGTGTTCAGCTGTGACTTGATTTAACGTTAAACATGATTTATCAAATCCTGTTAAATTCAGATTTATCAAACCCGACAAACAACAACGATCGACGATGAGTGACGCCCGTAAATCGGCCTCTTGATGGATTTAACAAATTCGGATTTACGCCATTTATTTAACGGAACATGATTAATATCCATGAAACTCAAAAAAACTGATTTAACAAAACGTTGGATTTAGTTTCTATTTTTTTAATGTTTGGCGGGGTTTGAGTTAATCCACAGCTAAATCTCACAACTAGTATGCCACCAAACACCCAATCTTGTAACTTAAATAAACGATTTCAAACAAAATATTAATCATAAATTAGAAATACCTTAACCAAAATCTTATTTAAATTTTGCTTCTATATAACACAATAACATGGCTCAATTATTTTGAATTTACTCCCACAACCTCCAAACATAAAAGCACAACCCTTTTGGATGAAATATTCTTTCAAACCCGCAAAGCACTCAATGCATGAGCTTAACCATCTACCTGCAGTACAGACAAGCGTGATCATTAACTTTTTTTAAACCATTTATAAGTATATATATATATTTAATGATATCATCTGTCAACCCTTAACGATGATTTCATCCTTCTTATGATGGTTGGGTGAAAAACGTCCTCGACTTCTTAAAAACTCGTCGTGTTTAGGATAAGACTTTGTGGCGCAGTACTCGTCGGTGTCAGTTGGCAGCCTCGGTTCTCCCTGTTTCAGACAATGGGACTCGCATTCTTTGTCGCAACCAAACCAAGGCATAGTTCTCTCGCAGAAACTGAAGCAACCGCAGTAGCATTCGTAGGCATCAGCTGTTCTCATGGAAGAGAAAGCCACAATCATATGTGTAACAAGCAGTACCATGACGAGCTTCCTCAACGCCATATTTCTCCTTTTTTGTGAGGAAGGTTGATTAACTTTCAAGTTTGATGTCTTGTGCGGAGCTTGTGTGGGAGTATTTATAGGTGTCAGAGGGCCTAAAGAACGCATTCTGCTATGTGAGGTTTGTTGCTGGCCGGCGTGGTGGATCACAGAAACAGAAATGAAGATTGGGATTAGTTTTTCTCTTATTTTTTGTTTTTAAAACTAATAACAGAAAAAAAATAGAAAAATGATGTTTGTTTAACCTTTTTTTTTATTTTATTTCTGTTTTCAATTTTTAAAAATAATATATCTATTTTTAAAATATTGAAAAAAAAATGTTTTAACTGGTTTTAGAACAAGTCAAAGAGACTCGCTTCGAAGCACATTATTTTTAAGCCCTGTAGAGGCAGCTGCTTGCATTATCTGGCATCACCCGCCACCTTCAAGCCGCCGCCCGTCATTGCCCGTCGCCCGCCACCGGCACCAGTCCATCGCCCCGTGCAGCAGCCACCGCCAATGCCTGCCGGTCAGTTATCTTACGCCACCGCTGCCCGATTCGTAGGATTTTAGGGTTCAAGGTTTAGTGTCATGTGAACCGTTTTATCAAAAATATTATTTTTTAAAATAAAAATAAAAAATATCTGATCAAATATGTTTTATATTTTTAATTTTTAAAAACATATAAGTCATAACAGTATCAAACACATTTTCTAAAAGTAAAAAATAAAAAAAAATAGATTAAAAAAAATGAAAATTGAAATTGATCCAAACAGACCCTAAGCATTCTGTTTTGACAGTGGGGAGATTAATATGAGTAATTTGTTTCGGTGGGCTAACCATAGAAGAATTTGGAAGGGTTGGATGAAAATACATGAACTTAAATTGTTAAACAGTTTTTTTTAAAATTAAATTAAATATGCTGTTGGTGCAGTATTGTATGTTTGCTAAATTGCTAAAACAAAGCAACTTACTTTAAAAATAAAACTTGTTTATATTGCTCGTTAATGTAAAGTGATTTCTCCTGTTTGATTTTTGCTAGGGAATGGAGTGTGAATGATATTGGTGAGNTTGCTCGTTAATGTAAAGTGATTTCTCCTGTTTGATTTTTGCTAGGGAATGGAGTGTGAATGATATTGGTGATATTTCATCAGAAAATATTATGGCTCAAGTGGAATGTTAGTTGTTGGCAGGCAACATAATTGTGAAATGTATTATCAATTTGGACAAGACATTTGATTAACAAAATAATTTTACTCACTTTTAGGAGATTGTGATTAGATTTTTAAGGGAGATGGTTTGCATAGTTAAAGTTTATTTCTTTACTATTAAATGAAAAAAAAACTTAAAATATATAAATTAAAATTTGAGCTCCCCCTTGGAAAAGAGCTAAATTCTCAAACACTTGAGCAATCAGGCGGACATAATTGTTTTACTAGCTTTAATCAAGATGAAGAGGTGAAAGTGGTTAACTGCATAAATGCTTGCTTGGAATAAATTGTTTCATAGTATAAAAACTTAATGCGGTTCTAGTAGTATAATGCTGATTTAGAGTACAAAATCACATAATATTTATAAAGTTTCTCTGAATTATAATTAATAAACATTGGAATGCAGTTAACTCCAAGAACGATATAGCAAGGTGTTGAGTTTTGGAGCCCAGTCCAACCGTTCTCACTCCCGATCGCGAAACATCGCGACCCTGCTCCCGCTTCCGATCGCGAAAGGTCGCGACCACAACTGCAGTTCCCACCTGGCGTCGCTTCGCGAACAGCACCAACATCTCCCGCCTTCCTCTGCCGCAAAGCGAAGCATCCCTTGGTCCATGTTATTTCACGATAAAAGGAGTGGCTCTCCTTCAGATTTAGTTTAAGCACAGCCTTTTTTGTGCTCTTTTTTGGGTTTTCTCGGGATAGAGGAAGCGAAGTGCAATCAGTAGTTCCTTGCAGCAGAAGAAAGAAGAAGAAGAATATTATTTTCCCTATGCTTCCTCTTGGTGACTTGTGGCAGAAGAGAAATTGAGTTTATTTCTATTGTAAGTTTATCTTCTTCGGTGTATCTCGGTGTGGAAAGAGAAGAAGAGAGCAAAGAAGTGAGAGATTACTTTTATAAGTCGAGACGATCGACTGGTGTAAATTCCTCAAGTAGTAAAATCCTCTGCAACCTGTGGACGTAGGCAATTTGTCGAACCATGCAAATATGTGTGTTCTGTTGTGTTACTATTTTTTGGTGTAAATTTTTCCGTTCTATTTTTCGCTTTCATCAAAGATCGTTCTTCTATTTTTCTATATAGTACAGCACAAGGAGGCAATTTACACTTGCTTCATGAGGTGAGCAATAGAAATGACGTTAAAATAGGACCATTGATTACTGTGTAATCAAACATGGTCTGCACGGATTTTGAGGTAATCTGAAGTTTGCTCCCGTCGAATTGGATACCCTCGACCAACTTTTTCTTCGACAGAGGACTCCAACGAAGAACTTTTCCGCCTGACAGAGGACTCCGATGGGGAACTTTTCCCCCCAACAAAGAACTCCGACAAAGGATTATTCTCCGTGACAGAGGACTCTAACCAAAACTTTTTTTAGTAGAACACATTAATACAAAAGACTAAATCATCCCGTACCACCCTTTTAAAAGAAGGATAATATTGTAATTTATTCTTCGACCCTCCTGAAATCCATAAATAGGAGGGTCCTTTCATGTAAAAAGGACTTTTGGTGCTCACCTCACTTGTAAGCTCTCTTTTCATGGAATAAAGTGGGTCCACAAGTCCAGAAACACCCCGATTCGCTCCTAAGGGGGCAAGTTTTACTCTTCTTCTCTCTCTTTCTCAGGTTCTTCTTCCCTAGGTACCATGCTCTATTCCTTAGATATGGTTCAACGGATAGATTTGGATTTAACAATTACCTAATTACATTTATATACATAAAACACAAAGTATTCTAGAAGGTAGAGAGCGGGAAAGTGGTTCTGACACAAAGACTTGTAGACAGAGGCAGTGGATAGGTAATTCCATATGATGCCCAGTAGTATAGGATTGTTATGCCCCCTCAAGCTGGTGATCAGGAGTGATTAAGCTTAATCCAAAAATTTTTTGAAGGTAGATGTCGTATGACTCTCTGTGAAGATGCCAACAACTTGGTACGAATAGCTGATGCGCAAAACTTGTATGGCCCTTGAGGCGATGTGGTCAAAGATAATCCCAAATTATTTGGTGTTGAGAAGATTGGATTTAAGGCAATGGTGATTGCCGAGGTGTTGTTACAAAAGATTAGGGTGGGGTTTGGTGTAGTTATGTGGAACACTTGAAGAAGTCGGCAAATCCATAGGACATCTGTGGTAGCAGCACCTAGTACTATGCTTCAGCTGATAAGCAGTCAGCTTCATTGTCTAGGGGATGAGCGTGTTGCTGAGGAAAGTGCAAAAAATGATGGTAGAACGTCTATCCTATGAGTCGCCAGCCCAGTCGAGGAGCGACAATATAAAAAAATTTAAGAGAAATCAAATATTCTGCCCCTCCTCAACATTAGTTTTCATTTAGCCACTACACACACACACAAACTTGTTAGCACTAAAACATGATTCAATATTACCCTAAATAAACTCAAGCAAAACTTATTAGATTTCTCTCGAGGTGCTTGATTTGATTATAAATATGTCAAATTTGTTGTTTATTTAGTCTTTCATATAGTGTTCTAAAGTTTCAATTTAGCTTCAAATACTTGATTTGATCTTGATTGAATTCAGGTTGAATCACTTTAATGTAATTTAGTTCACCTTGTCAAGACGCTCAATTTGGCTATAAATTTGTTGAATTTAGTGCTCAAAAAATCATGAATTTGAATTTGGAATAATTCTTATTGAAAATTAATTAAGATTCGTGCTTGATTATAAAAATTTCTTAATAGCACATTATTCTTGTAACTCCTCTATTTAAGAAGAAAATTGAAATTCTGTTAAATTCAAAAATATAGTACATTATTTTAATTGGATAAGGCCCCTAAATTTGTCTCATTTGCATGAAGATCCCATATACACATACTTGGAGCTGACTTCGAGCTGTTCATCGGAATGTTGATTCATTTTCTACCTTAATCATCTTCATGACAAAACATATTTATGGCAATGCACATGTCTTTTTGCAAGTTTAATTTTAATGATATTTTTATGGGATTCTTGAAGTATGAGTATTATATATCTAAAATATAAAATTTAATTGCTAGATATATAAATATATAAAAAATATATGATATGTATTTAAATTGTATTTTTTTTTTTTTGTTTAATGCAAAGAACGTGTCATTTCTTTCAACTTAAAATTTAAATTTATATGAAGATGAATTATTAGATATTTTATACTAATATATTTTAATAGTTCGATACAAGTTTAATTCAAAATCTTATATAATTGGATCATGTAAATTTAGAGCACAAGAGAAAAAAAAAATCTCTCGATTTAATCTAGGTCTTGATGTCCTTGAACAAATTATGAAGAACCAAATAGTTGAAATTATAAATATTCTTTTTAGGCATTATTTGGTAGCCTTTACTTTTAGGATTTAATCATGAATTTATCTTAAATCCAGCCTAAACATAAAATAATAATAATAATAATAATCTAGCATTCGTTTTGAATCCAAATCTTTTCTATCATGCCCAAAAGATAAGGTCTACGGACTGAGAGGAAGGAAAGAGGAAGAGAGAGGAGAAGAATATGGGAAGAGCGAGACTTGCCCAACAGGGCGATGAGAGGTATTCTTGGACTCTGATTCATTTTATTCCTTGAAAAATAAAGATTACAAGAGAGCGCAAGAAGAGAGAGTTCTCCCTACATGGGGTTTGAGCGAGAGAAGAGCCAAAGGTCCCTTAATACATGCCATGGGCCATCTATTTATACCAAATAAAATGGGGAAATACAAACTTTTACCCTCACTTAATGAAAGATAGTATGTGATATTTTGGTTTTCATATCTTGGAATGTTAGATTATATTGAGATCCTTGTAGATCATTTTTTGGGTGTACATATTAAGTTCATTAATTTTCTTGCTTCTCGGTAACCACAACTGTAATAAGAACAGAGAAATTTATAAAGTAAAAAAAGCCTGAGCACATAAATCATTAATGATATTCCCTCTTAATTCATTAGTCATTGAATGAACTCTCGGGATGATTTGCCCATTACTCATCTCAGAGCTTGTCGCTGTTGGGTATGAATCATTTTCATAGAGAAGAATTTGAGTATGTCTGTCGAGGTTCGGTAAAACGAACTTGGTGTCCAGGGCGACCAACTTTGTTTAGCTTGGTAGTTTGTGGGTCTAGCTGGTCGATCTTGACGACACACCTGACCATTTGTATTTATGGGTCTGATCGGATGATCATGACATCACGACCAACCACTTTCGTTTGGTCGAATGGCTTGTGGGTTTAGCCAGAGATCTTGTCGTCACAGCTGACAATTTGTATTTGGTTTGGGTGGCTTATACCAAAACCAATACATGTTTGGGGCGTCGTAGATGGGTTTTAATCCTTCACTTGTGTGGGTTCTGGTTGCTTGATTGGAACTCCGGCTTATGTTTGGTCCTCTCTCTCTGGGAGGAGGCCGCCTAAATTTCTCTCTATGATGATTGTTGTCATACCCTTTCGCGGAGCTTTTCATTACTAAGCATGAAACCATCTCTAAAATTTCGTCGAATCTAAGCTATGGGACTTGAGCTCGTGGTGAAGAAAGTTTCCTAACTGACCCTCATTATCGATCAAAAGTCTATGGCATTATTGTCTGTTATTTTTTGTCATCTACTGATTGGACATCTATGGTGTTGTTGTCGGTTGTCTTACTCACTCACGAGTTCCCCGAGTGCTCGTATAAATTGCTAAAGACAACATTTAAGAACCCATTGCCTCAAATTTTTGCAGGTAATAAGTAGTTATTGAATTTATTTGAAAGACCAAATGTATATAAAAAAATTCTTCTGCAACCCTTTAGGTTTGTTGAGTCATTAGAAAGAGTTTTTAGCTGTTATAAAAGACCGAAATAACCTTACCTCCCTGGAGAAACGAATTTCTTCTTTTTGTCATACCTACTTTAAGAAATAGATTAGTTCATTGACATGATTTTGTAGATGACGAGAGTTAAGGAGACCTAATTTTAAGATGGTCCATTGGCGAGTCCGACGAACGGCAAGGCGGTTGGCCGGCAAATAAAACAACAAATTTTAAATATGTAAAGACAAGGATTGGGTAGTATGCACATAAGCACCCCCTTTAAATTGTATATATATTTATATATTTATTAATATATAAGAATCGAGTAGTATGAATGTCGTGTTGAGAAATTAGGGTGAAGAAAAAGCAGGAATCGACACAAATTCAGAAGAACACACAGAGATTTAACGAGGTTCGACAAAGATGCCAATGTCCTCGGAAGCAGAGCGGCGAATTCACCATTTCAAAGGAGTCCAGTACATACACATAGGGTTATACATCATATATATAGATAAAACTCACAGATAAAATTACTAACACGCCCTCGCTCCCCCCAACCCATTAAATTTCGAGAGACACCTCTTCAATCTAAGAGACTTCAAATTTTGGTATATTAGTCATACCTAACAAATCTCAACCTTGGCGAATATACAGCCCCTTAGGAGAAATACATATACCCAACAAATCTTCATCTTGACGAATAGTCAGCCCTTAGGAGAAATACATCATGTAGTTTCTTACACCGAAGTGGGTTGGGCAACCATGTCGTTGAGCAATTGCAAACATTCAACAAGTTCAAGCAATGCAAGAACTTGTTGAGCCATACCTAACATGTCGTCACCAGGCAGGTGGACGATCGGAGGAACGTGGTAGGTCAATGGCAACCAGAGCATTGGACAAATTTGTTGGAGGCATGGATGAGAATTGAGTAGGTATGCATGCAAATATTTTTTTTGGGAAGTGGCAGGCCAGCCGGCCGGAGCAGCGACGCGGCTAGCCAGTTGATGGCTGGCCGGAGGAGTGAGACGGTCGGCCATAAGACAAGGTGGTCGGCCAGATGAATACACAAGATTTGTGTGGTATGTATGTAAACCAGATGAATACACAAGATTTGTGTGGTATGTATGTAAATCTTCCGTTTAGGAGGTGATCGACCGAAGCTGCGAGGCGGCCAACCAGATGAATATACAAAAATTATGTGGTATGTATGTAAATTTTCAGTTTGAGAAGCGGTCAGCCGGAGCGAGGCAGGCGACCAGTGGATGTCCGACCGAAGGAATGAGGTGGTCGATCAGATGAATGCACAAGATTAGTGTGGCATGTAAGTTTCCCATTTGAGAGGTGGCCTGCAATATGAGTGGTCGGTCGGTAGATGGTCGACCAGAGGAGTTAGGCTATCGACTGGATGACTTGTTTTGTCATACGCTTTGAGGAATGAAGTATATGGTTCTCCATCTACATCTTGAAATCGGTGAAGGTATCCTATATGATTGAGTTGCAGATCGGTCCAAGCGATGTCATGGTGGATTTTCTGGTGAGGAAGCAAATAAATGCAAGTATTTTTTGTTGTATCGATAAAAGTCTCCGAGTGTTGACATGAGAGATATCTACATTCTTTTCGAGTATTCTTCATCATTTCCTCTTTTCAAAGGGGTTTGCGCTTTTGGGCCAAAATCTCTCAAAAAATGCCCATGCCCGCATATGCTGTTGTGCAAGCTCCCGCTATGTGCTCATCGCTAGGAGTGTCTCCCTGAAATTTTTTTTCCTAGGTGTTGCTTCTCTTTGTTGTATTAGAACGATCTTCGCTGCATCTTTTAGGATGTTAAATTCAAATCTATCTTATTTTGGCCAAGGCATAGAGTCTAGGGATCGAGGGAGAGGAAAGAGAAAGATAGAGAAAGAAAAAGACGAGAAGAGCGAGACTTGCCCACCGGGGCGAAGAGAGATGTTGCGGGGCTTTTTGACCCCTTTTATAGCTTGAAAAATAAAGGTTTCAAGAGCTCAAAAAGGGAGAGAGTTCTCTCTACAGACGGTTCTCTGTACATGGGAGGTTGAGAAAGAGGAGAGCCCAAGTTCCCTTGATACAAGTCACGAGTCCTCTATTTATAGCAAATAAAATGGAGAAATACAATATTAATTTTTTACACTCACTTTTTGGAAGAATATTACAGGGTATTTTGGTCTTTATATCTTAGACCGTTAGATTATCTCAAGATCTATGCAGACAATTTTTGGGCGTAAAGTACAGCTAAATCCAGTTTTCACACATTACTTCTCTCTTCCAGCATTCCGTTATTTTTATGACTTAAATTCAAATTTAATAATTTAAATTGTTAATAATATTTATTTACCATGGCTTTCAAACTCTTCCGTCCCCTTTTCGATCTCATAAATTTAAATTTATTTAATTTGATAAATTTTTAATTAACATAACAGTAAGTTGCAGCCTAGACCTTCCTAACATGCTGATATCCAAATCCAACTTGGCGACTACAAATTTGACTAAACTCGGACAATAAACTTTATTTTTTGAATCAATTTCTATTGGCGCTCCCATAGCACTCAACTACTCGAGCCATTAAAGAATAAGGAACAGANAAGACCTTCCTAACATGCTGATATCCAAATCCAACTTGGCGACTACAAATTTGACTAAACTCGGACAATAAATTTTATTTTTTTAATCAACTTCTATTGGCGCTCCCATAGTACTCAACCACTCGAGCCATTAAAGAATAAGGAACACAGACCATACATGCCCGAGTGCCCCCAACATCCTCCTCCATAACTGCCCGCTCGCCCATTTCAAGAACTCATCAAATTACAATTTGCTGTAAAGAAAAAATCGGATCGAGAACATGGATTCCCTCAAATCTTTCAATGGGTATGGCAAGATGGATCCAGCTGAAGACCGTGAGTTCCGCCGGAAAACCAAGATTCGCCTCATCTTCATAGCCATCGCCGTCCTCCTCCTCATCGCTATCGTCGCCGGAGTTGCCATCTCTGTCTCCGTCAACAAACGGAAGGGTGGTCAATCTCCCATATCAGCATCATCTTCTATCAAAGCAGTCTGCAGCCTCACGCGCTACCCTGACTCCTGCTTCTCCAGCCTCTCATCCGCCACCTCCAATTCATCCACCGTCGCCACCGATCCGGCTGCTCTCTTCCAGATTTCCCTCGTCGTCGCCTCCCGCTCCATCTTGAAGCTTTCCTCCTTCCTCTCCTCACTCGAAATCCCACCCACCGATATTAGGCTCCAGGCCGCCATCAATGACTGCAAGGAGCTGCTCGGTGACGCCGTTGATCGGTTGAATGACTCAAACGCTATTTTCACAAGAGCAAACCCTGGGGAAAAGATCTTGTCCGACAGCAAGATCAGCGATCTCAAGACATGGCTCAGCGCAACGATCACCGACCAGGCGACGTGTCTGGACGGCTTCGAAGGTACCACCGGCGGCTTTCGCGAGAAATTGGAGACGGCGATGGTGAACTCGACGCAGTTAGCGAGCAACAGCCTAGCGATTGCCACGGGGATTGTGGGGATTATGAAGAAATTGCATTTTCCGATCAACAGGAAACTTCTTGCTACGAGCGGGCAGAGTAGGGTTTTGTTCAAGAACTTCATTGATTGACCACCGACATTCTCGACTGCAACATTTGGTTAGTTCAATTAAGTTAATTGTGCGTTTAATTAATTTCGAATCCTGAACAAGCTTTTTCATGGTTTATAGTTGTAATTGAAATGCTTATGGTTTCTGCTTCGGTTAAGAATATGNGCTCGGTGACGCCGTTGATCGGTTGAATGACTCAAACGCTATTTTCACAAGAGCAAACCCTGGGGAAAAGATTTTATCCGACAGCAAGATTAGCGATCTCAAGACATGGCTCGGCGCAACGATCACCGACCAGGCGACGTGTCTGGACGGCTTCGAAGGTACCACCGGCGGCTTTCGCGAGAAATTGGAGACGGCGATGGTGAACTCGACGCAGTTAGCGAGCAACAGCCTAGCGATTGCCACGGGGATTGTGGGAATTATGAAGAAATTGCATTTTCCGATCAACAGGAAACTTCTTGCTACGAGAGGGCAGAGTAGGGTTTTGTTCAAGAACTTCATTGATTGAACACCGACATTCTCGACTGCAACATTTGGTTAGTTCAATTAAGTTAATTGTGCGTTTAATTGATTTCGATTCCTGAACAAGCTTTTTCATGGTTTATAGTTGTAATTGAAATGCTTCACGGTTTCTGCTTCGTTTAAGAATATATAAATGTGGATTTTGGTGAGATTTGATGAAAATAATTGGAAATATTTCTCGTTTTTCATGAATTAGAATTTGATGTCACATGCGATCATATTGACTGCGAGTAAATTTGGGCGGGCGTCCTGGGCACATGTTTGTGATGTCAAAACTTAAATTGGTACCCTAAGTATAGATAAAAGTAGTATATTTGTTTTAGGATAATTACACAGGGACTGTCCCGCAGGGGTGTAAACGAGCTCACACGAGCTCAAAAAAATGTGTTCATATTGACTCGTTTGTTTAACGAGCCGGAACACGAACAAAGAGTCATTTTGACAATTCTAATCACATAGATATAAGATATTAAAGATTATAACAAAATNTTTGGGCGGGCGTCCTGGGCACATGTTTGTGATGTCACAACTTAAATTGGTATGTGACCGTAAGTACATCTCTACGCTAAAAAAACGCGGTAGATGAAAGTAGTATATTTGTTTTAGGATAATTACGTAGGGACTATCCGGTAGGGGTCTAAACGAGCTGACATGAGCTCAAAAAATGTGTTCGTGTTCGACTTGTTTGTTTAAGGAGCCGAACACGAGCCGGAACACAAGCCGGAACACGAACAAAGAGTCATTTTGACAACCCTAATCACATAGATATAAAATATTAAAGATTATGGCTATATTTAAAACATCATTTAAATCTAATTTAATAATTTTTATTCTATTTTCTTAATTAATACTTTTAATTGATTATAAATCTTTGTAGCATTGTAGTCAATTAAACTTTTTAACCATATTACTCATCAAAGATATATATATATATATATATATAATTGATTAGTAGTATTTAAAATCAAAATGAATCAAACAAGAGAGAGCAAATATTTATTCATATTATTCATATTAACTTAGGGAACGAGCCCAAGATAGATTTTCAAGGAGCCCAAGACGAGCTGTTCGCGAACAACGAAAAACGAGCCGTAACAGTCCTATTTGCGACTCTTTTATGTAATTTTTTTTCCTCTGTAGGGCTTCGCTCGCTTCCGTCTCCAAAACCGTCGATCGTTTTCTATGTCGTTCCCTCTCATGTCTCATGGCCATCCCGCGTCTCCTTCTGCGACCTTTTCCTCATTCATCGTTGTTGCAGAGGATTTCTCGCGCTCAATGAAAAGTATTATATTTGTTATTCTCATTATTTATGTGTTATTGTGATGTTATTTGTTTGTTCTGAGTATATTTCCGGTGTTATAATAATACAATTACACATCAATACCATCACAGAAACACATGAATAACGCGTGTTGAGAAAATAAGGGCGAAGAAAAACTAGAACAACACAAATCCAGAAGAACACAGAGATTTAACGAGGTTCGGCAAAGATGTCTACGTCCTCGGGAGTAGAGCGGCGACCTCCTTTTCAATATTCAGAAAAGAATATAAAATACAATATTCAGCTCTCTCAAAGACCTAGGATTACAAACAGTTCTATTTATAATCCTAGAGTAAACGCTACAGTACAATATGTAATTCTCAAATTACCTCTGTACCGTATAGCGGGGCGTTGACCCAACACCCGCAACCCACATAATGTAACTTCCCGATTTGGACAGATTCTTCATCTTCGCTCCGCTCTGCTCCGCTTCGTTCCAGCGTCTGTCCCTATATGATATATGAGTCATACCATAACAAATCTTCACCTTGGCGAATATCCAGCCCCTTAGGAGAAAAGATACCTGAGAGTTACACCTGTATCAATGTGAGTTAAGCCACCATGCTTCTGATGCGCCCATGCTGATCTCAACCTACTAAATTCCAAGAGACACGCCTCTTCAATTCCAAGAGACATCTCTTTATTCCAAGAGACTTCAAATTCTGGTATTATGAGTCATATCTAACAATTCTCCACCTTGGCGAATATCCAGCCCTGTAGAAAAAAATCTCTACCTTGTGAATATCCAATCCCTTAGGAGAAAAATCTCCATCTTGCGAATATTCTGCCCTTTAGAAGAAAATCACCACCTTGCGAATATCCAGCTCCTTAGGAGAAATATCTCCACCTTACGAACATCCTGCCCCTTAGGAGAAAATCTTCACCTTGCGAATATCCAGCCCCTTAGGAGAAATATATCATAGAGTTTCTTATCCACAAATGTGGGTTGAAGCACTTTTCCTGTTCGCGCTAGCACGTCGGCTAAACTGCTGTCCCGTGAGCGAAACCCTTCGTGAAATACCTTCGCAAAACCACTGTTCGCGAATAATCGCGTCTACTCGCTCGCCAGCACACTACCGAACTCCACCTGTTGCAAACTCCACCTGCGACGAACTTGCAAACTCTGCTGGTCGAACACCACCAAACTCTTCTGTTTGCAAACTCTCCTGTTCGCGGTAACTGCACACGAACTCCTGTTCGCGAACTCCACCTCGCCTAATACCGCGAACGTTCATAAACTGTCGTGCCTCAAAATCGCGACGCCGCCTCTACCGCGAACTCCCCGAAGCATAACTCGCCGAACTGTCGTAGCCCTTTATCCGAACTGCTTCGCACCTGTTCGTTCCCGCGAGTCCATCTGCCTTGATATCACTTGTTGAGCCAGAAATTTTACTCACTTTGATCCTGCCAGAAATCTCCGCAGATCCAACAGAGGAAATCCACCAAAAGAAAATATCTCGCCGCTCTAGTAAAGGAAAGAAAATCACATTCCAATTACTCCGCTTCGCTTTCCTTTCAAAATTTCCTCTGAACTTTCCTTTTCGGCTTCCTGGAATAGCTCCGCTGCACCGCAAAATTTGAAGAATCTTCCAAATTTACTTTACCGCAGTTTTCTCCGCTCGCTCCAGTGAAGGAATGAAATCTGAATCAAGAAAAATAAAGGCAAAGAAAAACTAGAACGACACAAATCCAGAAGAACACAGAGATTTAACGAGGTTCGGCAAAGATGCCTACGTCCTCGGGAGCAGAGCGGCGACCTCTTTTTCAATATTCAGAAAAGAATACAAAATACAATATTCAGCTATCTCAAAGACCTAGGATTACAAACAGTTCTATTTATAATCCTAGAATAAACCCTACAGTACAATATGTAATTCCCAAATTACTCATGTACCGTATAGCGGGGCGTTGACCCAACACCCGCAACCCACATAACGTAACTTCCCGATTTGGACAGATTCTTCCGCTTCGTTCCGCTCTGCTCCGCTTCGTTCCAGCGTCTGTCCCTATATGGTATATGAGTCATACCATAACAACGCGAAATAACATAGGAAGAATATTCTCTTGTGTTACTGGACAGTGGACTCCGAACGTAGCTCTATCATCTATTATTCCAATTATTCAAGTGCTATTGTGATGTTATTTGTTTGTTCTGAGTTTTTTTTCGGTGTTATAATAATACAATTACACATCAATATCATCACAAAAACACCTGAATAACGTGGAATAACATAGGAAGAATATTCTCTTGTGTTACTTGGCAGTGGACTCCGAACGTAGCTCTACTTCAGTAATCCTCATGTAATATATTTCCCGCGCTTAAGGTCATCTCCCTCGCAGCCCTGGCTTTGCACGTCCCTCGTTCTTAGGATCAGCTCTCCGTAATTTCGATTTTAAGGTTGTGGAAGGGTAGATCTCAAGCCTAAGTACAAATCCGGTGTTGATATTTTACCCAGGTATAATTTTTTTCTTCGTCCGGTGTTAATGGCAGAATAGTTTTTGGGTCATCTTCCTCCTGTAATTTCGTTTGCATCGTAATTTTTTTTCTTTGTTTCTCATGGTATTTATTATATGCTTCTTGGTTTTAATAGCTTGGATTGAAGTTTAATACTTATTTTCATATGCATCTCTACAACTTATTGCTATAATTTCCCTTCCTTAGCCATTATAACAGCTCCTCCCACAATCCTCACATACAAATTTGTAATTAAAAAATTATTAGATGTCTATGCTTTACTTTAATTTCATTTTGAATCTGTCGTAGGGCTCATCCTCTTATGGGGTCCAAATTTTCCTCCATGCAACAAGATAAAAACTTTTATGCTTAATGTTTATAGGAATTTTGATCACACGTGTACTTTTATTAGAGATTCATTTTTTGAGCAAGATAATCTACATCTCTTTATTGATGCTAATCATATTGATTACCATCTTTTTGCTAATTATAAGCTAACAAAACAAGGTTCTTAACTGACAACCCTCATGGTTATCGTTGCCTACAAATTCTAAGCAGCCTTCTAAGAGTGAAAGATATTTAAATTTTCTTTTTTAAAGATCCCTCTTCCCCTGATTTTAATCTTGCATATGTTTTTATTAACTATTTTTAAATCAATTTTTCATTTGTTGGTCATTTTACTCTTTTTTGTTTTGACCCTCCATAATTTTTTTTATTCTCTGCTTCCTCAGTTTTCTTCCAGGTATTGTTGTATTTGGTGCATACATATGAAGTTCGTCGTTAGGTACAAGTTGTTCACTTTTTCCCAGGAGGGTGACAAATATACCATCTTAGGCTATCTTATATCCATAATTATATTGATAATGTTAAAAATCAACCAATATATGACGTATGACTTGAAAACAATGGGAGAAATACATGATCGTATGAAAATACTCATCAACATAGGTATGTCACGATGCTAGCTCTTTATTGCCAATGAAGTAAACAACATGAATAAATGGGCGATAAATCATTGGCCAATATCCACAAATATACTCTTTCTGTTGGAAGTCAACTTTATATCTGTCTTGATATCCCTCGACTTGGCCACGTATTGTGTTGAAGGTTCAATAATGAACTGTCTTTTATTTAGTTAACCCTCTTATGTACTCCTCAGCTGCAAGTATTAATTTCCCCTCTATTTTCTTGATTTAAGCTTATTGTAGCTTTTTTCTCCGTTAATATTTCTCTAATCATATCCACAGAATTTACAACTGGTTCTCTAGCTTCTCTAATCCATGAGTTGGACTTTGATATGTTGCTTGTATTGTTTTGAATTCTAATTTTAGACAAAAGTTGATGTTTCTCCTATTTGTACAGAAGATTGACCAGATATGCTTAAGTTGTAAGTTAATTTCAAAAATCTCATTGAGTTTCACATCGAATTTTGATCTAGTGTACGCATTTGAGGCTAGTCAAATTGTGTCGAATCGCTTTGCTACCTTGAAAATTGTGATATTTTTTAATGTTCTTTCATAAATGATATCTGCAAACTCTATATTCTGCATCTAGAAAAGTACACCGNATGAACTGTCTTTTATTTAGTTAACCCTCTTATGTACTCCTCAGCTGCAAGTATTAATTTCCCCTCTATTTTTTTGATTTAAGCTTATTGTAGCTTTTTTCTCCGTTAATATCTCTCTAATCATATCCACAGAATTTACAGCGGGTTCTCTAGCTTCTCTAATCCATGAGTTGGACTTTGATATGTTGCTTGTATTGGTTTGATTTCTAATTTTAGACAAAAATTGATGTTTCTCCTATTTGTACAGAAGATTGACCAGATATGCTTAAAGTTATAAGTTAATTTCAAAAATCTCATTGAGTTTCACATCAAATTTTGATCTAGTGTACGCATTTGAGGCTAGTCAAATTGTGTCGAATCGGTTTGCTACCTTGAAAATTGTGATATTTTTTAATGTTCTTTCATAAATGATATCTGCAAACTATATATTCTGCATCTAGAAAAGTACACCTTAATGCCTCTATCATACAATTCTTTATTTTCGAAATAAACCCTATTGGCACAACTTTAAACTTAGAAGATATAGCTAAAATTTGGCAATAACTATTCCCAAGACCTTTTTTACTCAAACTCAACAACTACAAATGTAATTGCAAATAGTCCATTATGTCTATCTAGGGTTGTAATCGAGCCGAGCCGAGTATGTTATAGTTCGGAATTAGCTTAGGAAAGTTACAAGTTATTCATGTTCGGCTAGAGCTTGTGTTGAGCTTTCATATATTGTTCAAGCTTGACTTGTTTAAATTTTTTAATANGTGTACGCATTTGAGGCTAGTCAAATTGTGTCGAATCGCTTTGCTACCTTGAAAATTGTGATATTTTTTAATTTTCTTTCATAAATGATATCTGCAAACTCTATATTCTGCATCTAGAAAAGTACACCTTAATGCCTCAATCATACAATTCTTTATTTTCGAAATAAACCCTATTGGCACAACTTTAAACTTAAAAGATATAGCTAAAATTTGGCAATAACTATTCCCAAGACCTCTTTGACTCAAACTCAACAACTACAAATGTAATTGCAAATAGTCCATTATGTCTATCTAGGGTTGTAATCTAGCCGAGCCGAGTATGTTATAGTTCATAATTAGCTTATGAAAATTACGAGTTATTTATGTTCGACTTGAGCTTGTGTTGAGCTTTCATATATTGTTCAAGCTTGACTTGTTTAAATTTTTTAATGTATAAACTTGATTTGTACTTGTTTGTTTATGACAAGTGAACGAGTTAATAAACGAGATAAAAATTCAAACGAGTATCTAGATTTTCATATAAAATATTAATGAATAATTTTAAAATTTTGATCACACCTATTAATTTATTGATTGTAAACTCTATAAAAATGAAAGCAATTTATGAATAATGATCATATGAGATGTAATCTCTCATATTTTAACATAATCATACTCATACTTCCGATTTTGCACCTAATTCTCACATTCAGATGTAGGTGTTAGATTTCTCACAGTGATATACACTTGTCATTTTCTTTGCTTTTTTGGATAATTTGTAGATGTTTTTTATATTGAGTTGTTGTATCATCCTTATTTTTAATATATATAACTTACAATAATTGCACTATACTTTCTCAACGTCACTTTTAAATCAGGTAATTTTTTTTAGCCAAGTGGAAAAGAGAGATGTACGAGAGTCTAGAGTTTTAGAGATCAATGCGCATCGTGATCTTGTCGTTGCCTTCAATTTTGCACGCCCTAATTCCTATGTTTCGGGTGAAACTGGAAAACACGAAACTATGAGAGTCTAGAGGGAAAGTGAGATTTGCAAGACTTTAAAGTTAATTTTAAAGGGTATTTCATACATACCACACAAATTTTATATATTTTCACATCTAAATCCTAAACCTTAATAAAATAAATATATAATTAATAGTTGAACAACATAATTATTGATATTATAATATATTACTATTAAATCTATAATTAAATAAATTCTAGTTAATTAAATTTTATTCAAATAATATATCATATATAAAGAGAGTTATTATCGAGCTTAATATCGAGTATTTGACGAGTTTGTTGTTGAACAACAAATGAGTTTGTTTGTGAACATAAATGAACAAGTTTGATTCTGTTCATGTTTAGTTCATTTAAGTTCCGAGCTTTTAAAAATTGTTTAGTCTTGTTTATTTATTTATTTGAACGAAGATGATTGAGTATTAAGCGAGCCGAGTTCGAGTTGTTCATCGCATGCATTGGTTTATTTACAACCTTATTTTTATCTATGACATTTGCCGAAAGCAACACCCTCAAGTATTTAGATTTTAAGTGGCATGCATCAAGCCTCACGATATGTCTGCAGCCAACTAGGAACTCATCAATGCTCGTCTTGAAACTAATATATACTCACTTAAATGTCTTATCAATGTCATTGTACTCAAAAGTAATATAAGAACTGAGATTCCTCGTAACGAGCTCTGCATATAGTGTAGGAACCAACTTGTAACAATCATCAACTTATCAAAATATTTAGTCATGCAAAATTGTTTGGATCTCCACACCTTTATATACGGCAGTGACAAGGCACGCTTACCTTCTAGACCAGTGTTAATTTATTTAGAAGGTATGTTTGGATAAGTTTTTATCATATCTTGTATTTCATTAGCTACACAACTAGGTGTTCTCTATTTATTACAAGTTATATTGGCACTTGGCAAATATGTGAAGCTTCAATTTTTTTTACTTCAAATGTTTGTCAGTCGGCCAAGGCTATAGCTCGCACTCTCCATGTGTAGCCACTATATATATAAATTCATGATAATCGCTCTATTTATATTACTCATCTTAAACTTCATTCCAATATTCTAAACTATGAACAATTTCCAAAAAAAAATAATAGCAAACTTGTTGAATCATTAAACTGAAAGCCAACCTTTAAAGACATCATTAGTCATTCAACTCATTAACTAACTATCCATATAGTTGTCAAGTTCATATATGTATCTGTTAGTGCTATCATAACTTAATTGATAATACTCAATCATTTCATCACCATGCAATATTATGAACTTTAAATCACTTGCACCGACACAGACAAATACAATTATAAATTGTTAGAGAAGTTGTATGTAATTATATGAAAAAATTGTCAAATTGACTATACTGAATTTACGCAAGTACAATGAATATTAAAGATAAATAGATATTACTCTCTCAGTGATACTACCACATGTTCGAACTCTTTTCAACACACCCAACAATAATACCACATGATCATATTGATTTCATGACCAAAAAGTCTTAATATTAATACTCTCAAATGTTTGACTTCTTTAAGTTCCTCCTTTTATAGTTATATTAATGTGAACTCATACTCTGAACCAAGCTCCAAAGATGACTTTCCAAAGTTCCAACAGCACAAACACCGAGAAGCTTGATTGCCTTCTCGAAATCAATAAATTACTTGAAGTTGTATAAAGATTAAGTCATTTGGTATGTAAATACATGGATATTCAATAATATGTATGTACTATTTGGGTAACTTCTTCTTGCAGTTCTATTGAGATGAACTCAAGCTTCCAACGAAGCTCGAAGAATGTCTTTCCAAGATTTTACTTCACAAGCATCAAGCTTCTCTTCCCGAAATCAGGTAATGGCTTCATTTTGTATACAAATTAAGGTATTAGCTATGTAAATACATAAATATTCAATGTTATACATTTTTGGAATTCTCTCAAAATTTTGGCATCTTTGGAGTACCTCTTCTTGTAGGAATTATTATTGTGATGAACTCATTGGTATTAAGTATATATTAATGCTCATAGGTATTAGATATTATATATGTAAATATATACATATTCAATAAGTAAAAAATAAGCTGTTAGGTATGTAATTGCGTGGTTCAATTACAAGACCTTAGTAATAATACTCTTAAAATACTTTTCTCTTCCTAAGATCAAAATACCATTGAAATAGAGAAGCCATCTGAATGTTGCCCGAGAAAGGATACATGAGATTAGGTTTGTAAATACATGGTAGATATTCAATAGTATGTAATATTAGGCATGTAAATACATAGTCTCATTGGAGCCTTAATATTAATACTCTCAAAAAGTCTTTCTCGCCATCCAGACATTATAAAGCCGTTGAAATGGTGAAGAACTCTGAGGGTTGTATGACAACGGATGAGATTTAAGTTATTTGGATTTAGTAAATCTTATAAATCGGGATTTACTGAATCTTGAATAGGTTAAATCATGAAAACTATGTAATGAAATCCCGTAAATTTGTTAAATTCATTAAAACTATTTGGAAAGTTATGCCTACATCTGAATAGTTTTATCCCGTGAATCCCGTAAATCTTCTAAATCCACAATATATTCGGGATTTACGACTGAAATCTGTGAAATCTGGATTTATCAAATGCACGTCTTCATTTTGTCCAAAATGATCGTCTGACAAGATTTAGCCTACACCTAGGTTAAATCCCGCTCTAAATTCGTTACCATACGGCCCTTGAATGTTCTCGAAGAAAGGAGACTCGGGAACGAGTAAGACGGAAATTTTGGGTGGTGAAAATGTAACTACAAAGTTTTTGGGGGTGTTTAAATCATTATAACAAAAATTTTAGGTGGTGGGTATGCTAAAAAACCCTTTATAGAATTTGATTAATTGAATATAGTCATGGAGAAAGAGAAAGTAATGAGACGATTTTGGAAATAATTTTATTTTGTTTTATTATTATTATTATTATTATTATTTTCTGTTAACTTAATTTTGTATGTGTTAATTTAGTTTGGAAGTTCTTGAGATTTTATTGAAATTATTGTTATTATAATTACTCTTTCTATTCAATTTCTCTTACGTAATTTATATATTAATTGACATATAATATATTATTTTTTATAAATCTTTTTAGACCTAAAGATTATGTCTATATAAATTATATCAGGACTAACTTGAGATTCATTGAATTTATTTTGAGAATGGGTTAGCACAAATTAATTATATACAATGTGCAACGATAATTTTGAAATTTATGATTTCAATGCTCATTCAAAATTTCTCGACATGATTTTTTTCCAAACATTTTATATATTCTTTCAGATTTATTTTATAAATATTAAATAACTTTAAATTTCCATTTTAAGCTTTATAATTTATAATTTATAAAAATATGGATGCCTGAAAATAAGTACCTATTTATTTGTTCATAAGTCAAATATTCTTACGTCACAAATATTTTTGTTTATTAGTATATACATATTTTTTTTTAGAAAAGAGCAGCTCGTGGCTCCTAGGGGATCCTCCCTCTGCATTACAACTCCATCTAAAAAAAGTCAAAACATAAAACTTAAAAGAGTATAAACCACCCCAAAAATACAAGTATCCCAACCAAAAATATATCAATCCAATGAGGTGTACTCCAAAATAACCATATAGTAAAGACAAGAAAAAATAAGTAAAGGAGTTGTAAAGCCAAAACAAATACTGCTCGAGAGTAACTAGGGTCTGAATCAAAAGAATGAGTATGCGATGTACCACCAGAAAATATTCAAAAGCAAAACAGAAAGTGTAGCTGCAAAGCAGTAGAGGAGAGAGCCTTAAGATTCAAACCAGAAAGCAAACTATAAGTCGAGTCGTCCATGTTTGAGAAAACCTGCAGAAGAAAACACCTCCAAAATATGGAAACTAAAACAAGACAAAACAAACGCTGGCATAATGATCCAGACCTCAGGCCACATATGGGTGACCACTCCAAAACACGCAGAGGTCAGCACCCCCATTTAACCCAAAAAACCTCAAACCACCATTCGAAAAGAGCCAAATCAGACAAAATAACAATTGCAGAAACTGGTGGGAAACCCCAGCATAAAACCAACCAGCAGAAGTCCAACACGCCAAAACCAAAACACCTTCAAAACAAAACAAAACCAACGACACCATCATCTGATAAACGGGATGCCCAAACTATCCCCCATAAGAAATGTTTTCAAATCCTCAGAGGGCATAGAACCAACCAAAATAGTTGCATTACCCATTTTAGCTAAATAATCAGCATGGGTATTTATTTCCCTATAAATAAAACTCATCCGCAAGCTCAAATTATAAGCAGCTATCACATTCCAAATCCTATTGATAATACACACCACATTTCAAGGGGGGCTTTGCAATTTAGAGAAAATTTGGAACAAAATGAAGGAGTCAGTCTCCACCACAATATTAAAAAATTGAGAAGTGGTAGCCACTTGTAATGCAAGAAAAACAGCCCAACATTCATTTTCCAAAGGGCAATCAGCCCTAACAGGGGAAGCAAAATAACATAATGTGCAACCCAACCAATCCCTAAAAACACCACCAACACCAGCCCCGGTATATTATATACATAAAGATTTTGGTCTATATACCAACAGGTTGNATTTACGGTCCGGATCGGACACCGCACGCAAGCTACGTGCGGTGTCCGATCCGTATGGAATAATTTTTCACGCGTTAAAGTGAAAAGATGGTACAAAAAGAGGGAGGGAAAAAGGATCCCGCTAAAAGCAAAAAAATACAATAAGGTCCTAGGGGTTCCTCGTCTCCAAGAAAGGAAAATAATAAAAGGTATTGTAAACCTAAAGGTACATGAAACCAAGTAACCAAAAATAGAAAAGATATATCCAAAACACATTAAGAGAACCAAAAACAATCCAGGTAGCAGTCCATTTGGGTGAGATATTGTATAAGAGGAATTTGCAGAACCTATAACTGTAGCACAATCGCAGAGTAGGCAAACCATAGCTCATGGCAAATAAAGAAGAGAGAAATGCAGCATGTCCATCTGTAAGAATACTGTAGTGCAATCCACCTGTAGAGATCCCAAAAAGAGGAGGAATAGTGTGAAAGCAAAGGGGCCAAGAAGACTTCCTGCACGTTGTAAGCAAACATAGATATACCGCAGTGATCGGTCAAGTAGGCAGAGAGCACAGGGATAATAAAACCTAGGTTAGCTTCTAATAAAAGGTATAGGTAGATTATCTCCATCCAATAAACGGTTCAGAGGCAGGGGTGACCGTCGCAACGGTGGGAAATGTACATGCACTTTTTGCTTGTCAATCCGTAGGTGCATTCCCTTCTCTAAAGGTAAAGCTGAAATGAATGTTAAATTTGTGTGCGGTGATTGGATGCCAAATACGTTTTAGAAGATATAGTAAATCCCACTAAGGCAAGGCCTGTTTAGTAAGCATCCTATAAAGCAGCCATGAATCAGTTTCAATAATCAAATTAGAATAGTGAAAGGTTCGCCCTAAACTCAAAATCGCGAACGTCAGAGGAAGAAGACGATGGCAGGAGTGAAAATGGAAATTTTCAGGGTTACTTTTCACTTTTAACCGTTCGTGAACCGACACTTTAGCGTGAATATTTGGCGCTTAGGCATCTGCCTCTCGGGTTGTCTTGCGCTTAAGCACGAGTTAGTTGCGCTTATGCGCCAGTGCACGATTTTTGATATTTTTTATCTTAAATAAAATGCACTATTAGCCTAAATAAATCACTCATAAATGTTCTTATAACACTTGAATATAAATTAATCAGTTAAAAACATAAGATTATTTTTTTATATAAAAACCAATATTTTTTTAGATGAAATAATTTGGTTTGAATTATTTCATCTAAGCGAAATTCAAGTCAAAATAAGCCATGCAATTTGTTTTCATCATTTAACCCAAGTTTCTATCTATATTTTATTAGCCAAGCTCAAAAGAGCACATAAAAATTATTAATTTTAGACTAATTTAATGTGATACACTGTTCAATCAAATAATAGAAAGAAAATTTGCATGCGTGACACACAAATCTTGTGTATTAACATATTTAATATTTACATTTTGACTGTTATTTATATTTCATTTTAATTTCATATCACATGTATTAAAATATATGCATGAAGAGATTTATTTCACTTATAAATTAATATTAATAATATTTTGATGTGATGTTAAAAATATAAATATTATATAAACAAATTTTGAAATTTAGAGATGAGATATGTAAATATATAGAATTATGTGATTTGCTTGTAAGTCTTTAATAATAATAATAATAATAATAATAATAATAATAATAATAATAAATTTACACTCAACTCTAAAAGCACATTGGTTAAAAAATAAAATTAAAATATTTAAGCTGCCGAATCTGAGCGTTCATATTGCCCAAATAATAACAATAATAAGAAATTAACTTACATAATTAATTCCCAGATTGAAAAAATATAATTTTTTAAAATAAGTAATATATATAATTGTTGTTGACCTCAATTTTGGGGTCTTCATTTCCCTTTCATTAGATACCCTAGGATTTAGCCTTGAGATTTTTCTACTTCGACTCTCTCAGAAGACTAGATCGACACCCACAATATTTAGAAATTCAAATCATTTCTTCACTCCTTGATGTTTCATATGAACGATTTCTAATCCTCGACGTCCAGTTGAGTCAATTAAAACCGACTTATTGAAACTCTTGTTGAATTCTCATAGAAATTTGAAAGCCATAAAAGGACCCCACGATGTTTGACTTTCTACCGAGAGCAATATGTTTGACTATGNTATATATATATATATATATATAAAAGTAAATTAATCAGTTAAAAATATAAGATTACTTTTTTTTTATATAAAAATCAATATTTTATTAGATGAAATAATTTGGTTTGAATTCTTTCATGTAAGCGAAATTCAAGTCAAAGTATGCCATGCAATTTGTTTTTTGTCATTTAACCCAAGTTTCTATCTATATTTTTTTAGCCAAGCTCAAACGAGCACATAAAATTTATTAATTTTGGACAAATTTAATGTGATACACTGTTCAATCAAATAATAGTAGAATTATGTGATTTGCTTGTAAGTCTTTAATAATAATAATAATAATAATAATAATAAATTTACACTCAAATCTAAAAGCACATTGGTTAAAAAATAAAATTAAAATATTTAAGTTGCCGAATCTGAGCGTTCATATTGCCCAAATAATTACAATAATAAGAAATTAACTTTTTACCGGATTGAAAAATTATTATATTTTTAAACAAGTAATATACATTACAAATTTGTATCAAAATTAATCTTTAAAATATACCCTATCCGGGTACTCCAAACGAAGAAATATTACGCTCCAAATGTATCGAAAAAATAAGATATGTATATATATATATATATATATATATATATATATATATATATATATATATATATATATATATATATATATATATATATATATATATATATATATATATATATATATATAT